>VXAL01004972.1:9724-21937 GCA_013399475.1 Chauna torquata | reverse complement strand
GGCCGCCCCTCACGCCGGGCTGCGGCGGCGGGAGGCGGGGTGGGGGAGCCGAGGAACGCGGGCGGCCCTCGCTGCACCCCCCTCCGTGCGCCGGTAACTTTCCGTCGGGCTGCGGTGGGAGGGGGAAAACTTTCTCCTCTTCCCCCACTCGTGAGGCGGTCGCCGGGCCGGAGGGGCGCTCCGCAGCCCGGCCTGCGGGCCTCGGGGCCATGTTACAAAGGCAGGGCAGGACCGCGCTGGCTCGCTCGGAAGGCTGCTTGGGAGAAACTTGCCGAGGTGCGTGTTCCCGAAATGCGTGGTGTGCCGGGTAAGGCACGCCGCCCCTGCTGGAATCACGCAGGTACCGTTCAGCCGCCTGCGTATTTTTGTCGCAACTTTCCCCTTGGCTCTCGCAGCCCGGGTTACTGTGCACCTGGATTCATGTGGCACGCTGGACACGACGGTAAAAATTAGCCCTGACATTTTCGTGTTTGTTCCGTCACGATGTCTGCATGTAGCGTAAATTGGTGGCCGGGGGATGATAACATGTAATAACTTCTTAGCGACAGTTGTTATTCAGGAGTAATTTCAGGCGGGCTGGTTTTTAAAATGGACTGCAGCTGAGAATGTTGATTTGCTAGAAATGAGGTCTTGGCGCCTAGTTCTGAAGTTTAGTGTTTTTTTTTTTATTATTAACTGAATAGAAGCATGGTGTTCTGGACAGCTTTTTACTTCATTTCACAATTTTTTCTGGAACTGTTGCTCAACTAGAGGTTTCTGTAAAGAGCGTTATGTTACGGTACATAGTCTTTCACTTTCTGAATGATTAAACGTGAATATTTAATCTTGGCAAGTATCTGTGGTGGTTTAGGAAACATAATTGAGTTAGTCTAGCCAAAGAAGGTCGAGAGGGAGTAAATGGATTATTTCTGGTTTGTGTGTTGAGCATACAAGTCTTACTTTGTAAGAGACCCTCATTTCTCTTTTTGTTTTCAAAAATTCATATATTGTTGAAACTTGATACTGCTTTTATAGTATTGGGAGTCCATAGGCATGTTTAAAGTGAATGTTAAAATGGAACTGCATCCCTGGTAAATAAAGCAATGTTTTCTGGGGGTAATTGTGACTTGGCATTGAAATTCTTTAATTATCAAGAATAGGGCATTAGAGTTTTTGTGGTTAACTTTTGGGGAAGGAGAAAATTGCATGGAGACTTAAAGATGGAACAAAAAAAGACTGAACTTCTCTACAGCCCTAACAGCTTGCATATTGTGCATGTTTTAGTTATTCTAGAAACACTAGGGTTCAGCTGGATGAGGAACTTTCCTCAAGTTTATGAGCAGCTTCTGCTCCTTTGGAACTTGCTTTACCCAATGGCCTCTTCTAAATAGTGCATTTACTGAAAACTAGCACAGAAGATAACATCTGGTTCTGTGAGCAGTAAGCCAAAAGGCACTATGACCATTTTTTAAAATACAGGCTTACTTAAAAATGTTTTTCCAGTATGAAGGAAGGACATTTACATGCTTGAGTTTTGGTACGTTTTGTAGCAATGTGGTTGCAGGTCCACATTTCTTGTGAACAGCTTGTTCTATATGCTTTTTTTGGATATCAAACCCATATGGAGCTTAATGGAATTTATGTATGTGTTAATGGCAATATTAACTATTTTGTATTTACATAGCCAGAGTTAATTATTAGTTAGTAAAAGCATAAATATTGACAGAGCCTGGCTAGTACTGTAGGGCTCGCATGAGTGTAGGCAATCTCAGTGCAAGCATTAGGAACAATGTAAATAAATGGGTCGTATTTAAGATACCTTTGAAAGTACCTAGAAAGAAAGTAGAGGTAAGCTGATGATCAGTTAACTACCTGAGGAGAATGAGGTTGTATCAGGAAGATACATAATACCACGGTTCTGCATGGCCCTGACGAAGGGATTGTGGGCACTGCTGTTCAGAACTGAGTCTGGCAGTGTTTAATCTACAGCATTTTGCGTTCAAGGATTTATTAATCTGTAGGTAAATTCCTGCTGAATTGTGTGATAGCTGGAAAAAACTGTCTTGTGACTCTTCAACAGAGGAAGACAATATGTAGAATAGGCTCAATAATGGTAATGGGACTTGTTAATCTTGAGGTTTTAAAACTGAAAAAAGAAATTTGCAGTGTCAACATCCCTTTTCAATTTCCATTGTACTTCCTAGCAACTGAATTGGAGTTAGTTTTGCAAGTCATAGTAGATTGAAATACTGCTTACGAGAGTAGGTGTAGAAACACTTGCACTCATGGTCAAAGTAACACCAGCAGATTGTGGAAAGTTAGTAGAATAGTCAGTCAAAACCTTTCTGAATCTTAAATAGCTGCTGAAATGAAGACTTGTATGAAGTCTTCTTTTCATTCATTATCCTTGGCTCAATCTTGACCTTAATTTTTAAATATTTTGTCGGCATGACCAAAGAGTTGGTGACTAAAATGTTGCACAACTTGTATGGGACTTCAAAGAAAAACCTTGATGTAACCTTGTTCAAACATAATGTTTTAGGTATTGATGATTTCCAAGTATCATGCTGTCTGACAAAGTTCCGGTAGCCCAGATTTTGATGTATGTCTAGCTGTGGGTTTAAGGTGTTTGTTCTGAAGTTTTCTGGAAAGAACACTCCCACTTCTTAAATGGAGGGAGAAAAATAAAAATGGTTTGGGTGTCCCTTTTTTTTGTTTTGTTTTTGTTTAAGTGCCTTAATTTGTGTCATGTTTTGTTATGTGGGTTGATATGTTTCCAATATCATTCTCATGTTTGTTAAGGAGAAAGCATTTCAGTCAGGCTCCTGTCATGTAGTTAAATTTCAACACATTTTGTTAAATGCTAGCACTCAAAACACACATTCGCACACCTCCAAAAACCAAACTGTTAAGATCTAGCACCCTTGAAAAAGTTTGTGCTTGCACAAAAAGTGAGGGTGGAGGTGTGGTTTAAAGGTTGCACTTGTCCCTTGTCCCTCATCCTTCTGCTGTAGCCTTGCTGAGTGGTCTTGGGCAGGAACACAGAAAGGCCCTGCATCTATTCCCTAACGTGTCAATTCTGTATACAAACAGTATTTGTTACTGTGGGCACAAATCATCATAGAAGTTTTATGGCATACTAAATGCAGCAAATGCCCTGCAGGCAAAAGCAAGTTATGCCTTGCTTTACTTGAAGATAGCTAACAGGTAGGAGGTGAATATGTATAAACAGTGAATGCATCACCGCTGTTCAACTACTGAAAATGTTATTTTTAACAGTGTTATTGACCAAGTAATTCCTTAAAGTGAATGGGGTTCTTTGCAATATTGTTTAATAACCCTTAGATGTTTTCTGTTATGTTTCAGTTCAGGCTTAGTCTATGCCTGGTCTGGAAACTTGGTCTGTGACTGATCTGGAAGTGCTCTGCTGCTGTATGCATGCTTATAAAGTGCCCCTACAGTCTGTACAGTCAAAAGTAAAATATACCGAGAAGACTATGGGAGGCAGAGATGCAGAGAGGTTTGATCTATGGCAGTCATTTTAGTAGCAGTCTGTGGTGCAGAAATAGTCATTGTTGGTTCCCTAAAGAGCTCAAAAACAGTACCAGGAGGACATTGTGGGGGAGAAGAGGAAACAAAAGGCTTCAGAAAGTGTTGGTCCTACTCCTTCAAATGACATATTTTTCCTCTTTTCAAAGTGTACTTTCAAGTATTAGATATAGGGTTACTGTAGAGGCTGAAATGGAATGAAATTGAAGTAAGCAGTAACATGGGGAGGGGGGGGTGAAAAAGTATGATCTAAAAATAGGGTGCGAAGAGTGAGGTGAAGTGTTAGAAGTTAGCCAATTATATCCTCGGTCTTTAATCTGTACTTTAAAGTTTGCCTTTTTCTTGGGGTCAGAAAAAAATCATTAATATGAGTTAAAGTATTACATTTAACCATCTGAAATGAAAGTAGACAAACAGCAAACATCTTGTATAAATTGTGTGTATACACAAATGAAAAAGTCCCAAGAGAACTGCCTTTTTTTGTATGTGTGTGCAGGCATCGTGCAACAAACACAAGGGACTGTAGGCAGGACTCTGAGTTTGGTTTCATCCAGATCTTCAGAAGAAGCTTGTGAACCTAGAGATTTATTCTCAGTTGTACTACTGAGATCAGGATCTGGTCCAGCTCCGGTAGCTTCCATATATCAGCAAGTTTGCCTGTATAACATTTTGACTATAAAATTACAGTGGAAGAGCCAATGCTGTTCAGATCCCGCAAGTGCAAAAGTAATCACTCTGCACAGTGCTGTCAGTTAAATCCCGGTACAGGAGCACTCGTCTAACAACTTGTACAACTTCAGAGTTACCTTGTATGCTGAACTCCTATTCAGGGCAGTGAAGAATTCATTATACAGAGTGCCAGGGGCAAACCCTTCTGTGAGTAATTTTCTCACAATATTTAGTGCGTAAGGTGACTCCCTGACTCAGTACACTTCAGTCTTTCTTTAAAGGGCATGATTATATAATAATTTTGGCCCAAAAGATGGGGAAGGAGTTTTAAGATAAGCCTGTTCTATGTTACAAAGATAATTTGAGCTAGCTTTGGGATCCTGAAGCAGTAGTTACGTTGGCACATCACTGCACTTCAGCTACTTTACTGTGATTACTGGGGGGAACGCTACCCTGGTGTTGCTGTATATTGCTTTGTTAGCTGACGCAGGTGGCAACCTGTCACAGCAGTAGGTGTTGCTCTGTAGATGTATTGTGGCTGAACTGGTAGCAGTACATTCACATTTATTTTTCTGTAGGGTAGAAGATGACCATTTTGCTAACTAGATGCAGAGGGTGTTAGCGTTATCTCACCATTAAGCCTTGCCAGCGTCGTGTAGATATCTGCAAGTGGCAGTTGCAGTCTGTGTCATCCACTCCGTGTCTGTAACTCCCAGTGTGGCTGGGACCACTTTTCCTACCTTACAAAACATTTTTGCTGGCCAGAGATGGCGGGGAGGGGGAAGAGTCAAGTGATCTAAGTCACAACTGAAATGTATTTTAAAATGCAGCAAAAATATTAGAAAAAATTCCCACATGCCTTCTCCCTGTTTCCCCGTGAATTCAGAGTTTTAATTTGGGTAGGGAAAGGTTTCACAACTCAACTGAAGTTGGCACGTATGTCTAAATGTGGCTGGGTGAAAGCAGAACTCTTCTGACAATCTTGGTTGATGCACTTTGACATTTTCAGTTACAGCTTTTGATTTTGAAGCTTGATATTGGAAGATTTGCTGCTTTCATTTGCCTTGATCTACTGAGCCAAGGAAAAGAGAACACTCTGTTAGGGGAACTTCTCCTTTTTAAAAAGTTGTTGTATAACAAGTAGTTGTACAAAAAACATGGACTGGCTGCCCTCCTAAACTATGTTTTGGATGAAGCACTATTTACATTTTATAGTGCTTCCCTTGGCTTCCCTTCCCTCTCATTTACTATATATATTGTTGTCTGCATCCCTCCTTTCAAACACAATTGTACTGCAGAAATGGTTTCCATTCTTTGGTTGTGCTTTTTGGCTGTAAATACTGTAATTCAGAAAGAGAAATGGAAGTTTTAAAACCAGCCCTGTTGAGATCTGTCATGAATCTCATGGAATACTTGAACATCGCTTTCTTGATTTTTATTTATTTATTTTGTAGCCAAGGTTGAGTGCCATGGGATTTTGCTGTGGCGCAGCTGTAATGAACTCCTAAGTTCCTCTGTGTTGTTGGACCCTTTCAATTATCCTTTTGATTTTACTGAGAATAAAAATAGCAGTGAAGAACAAATAAATGAAAGACTTGATGAGTGATAGTGGAGAGCATGGAAGATGTAAAAAATGCCTCAGCGTGAAGTCTGCTCCTTCCTGCCTTCTCTCTGCCAGTTATTCTGCTTCCTTCTCTAAGCTTTGGTACTCTAGATGGCTGGTTCTTGTTGGCTGACTGCAGCAATCCCACTGAATCTAGATTAGTCTCTGAATTTAACCCTAATTCCTCTTTCTTCCTAAGCATTGCTGAACAAGTATGTCCCTCAGTTTTTGGCTTGCATTCCAATTTTGTGCTCTCAAACTCATTGTCTTGTGTTCTGTCCCTGCGCTCTTATCCAGCACTTTTCTGTTTCCCAGACACCTCTCAAAGATGCTTTGTTGCCAAGTTTTCTGCAGCTCTCTTGATTACCTCCACTGCTCTTTGGGTCAGAGTATGTTAACCATGAGTTGGTATGGGTGATGGTGAGTGGACCTGCAAAAAGCTTCATAGTAATTCTGGTCTAGTGATGTAGGGGCAGAACAATACTGTAGGTTTTCTTTTTCTTTTCTTTTTTTTCCATATGCCAATATGTTTCTTAACTCTATACTGCTGTTGATGCAGCACTGAAAGGAGCTTAGTGGCAGCTAGGGACTTCATGTTAATTACTGTGGTGTTTAATGTTGTTGAGGGCAGATGTATGCAATAGTGTCTTAAAAAGTAATGCAAGTGATCACTTAAACTAATGACAGCAACAGAGAAAATTCCCAACAAATAGGGTTAAACTGGTAGCGGTTTTCACTGTGTTTCTTGTGATGCTTAAACGTAGATTTTTTTGTTTTATTTCCTTTAACTTTCCAAAAACTCTGTTGTTTTTTCAGGATAGTTAATTGGAAAATGTGATCTTTGAATTGTCCACAAGGAAATTATTTGTGTGTGAATGCTGCTTATTTGCAGCTGTGCCTGAGATACAGGTGATGCCTAAAATTAAGTTGCATTTTGTGATGCTCCTGGAACTTTATATTACAGATCAGAAGGTCATTGGACAAAATATGTAGCACTACTGTTCCAAGCTCTCCTATTTTGTAGTCTCGTGTAGAAGTGTTCAGAGGCAGTTACTGGAGGGTGGGTGCTGTATAGATTAGAAAGACTTGCACCAGGGACTGGATTTGCTCTCTGGGCTGCCATCCCCTACTCCTTGCTGTAGATATTATGACCAAAAGTGTTGATTGCTTCTGCGTGATCTGAAATAAGTTGTCTTCTGCTTTGAGGTTATGAACAGAATCCTGAACTTTGTGATCCCAAAAATGTAATTTTGATAATTTAGCATAGTGAGTTTTTTCCCAATTTTTTTTTTTTAGCTTCAGGAATGGAAGCAAATAACCTTCCATTTCATGGTTTGCAGAAACCCTCCTGAGATGTGTGTTTCTTCCTAGCCTTGTTTATGTTGTGCTTTGTTTTCTGAAATCTTCTCGCAGTAATCTTCTAAGAGTATACTTCGAGTCTTGGCAAATAGAAGCCTTGCTTTAGACAAAGTTTATTTTTGACTACAGCCTTGCTGATGCTAATGAGTAGTTCTGGGAGACTGAAGTCTGTGAGTGTCCCCAGTGAGGTACTCTGCTCAGTCCCATGGTGGAAACCTGTCGCTTCAGAATGCTTCGCTGCAGTGCAGGCTGCCTGGCTTGCAGATGCCTAAGCGTAAAGCACAAGCTCAAGTTATCTGTGGTCATTATTTAAATATTTATTAATATTAACCAATATTTAAAAGTGGTTATACTACTGTTTAAAAGCTGTGTACCACATCTGAAGAAAAACGGAGGGTGAATTATGACAGTAAATGGCAAGAAAACTCGAACTGAGCTGTAAGAATGGGGAATCAGAATGAGGTAGCTAGATGGAAGAGTACGTGAGTATTGCTGATTGTGGAGAGAGAATACCCTGCTTAAGTATCAGGGTCTTGCAAAGAGGAACAGTGTTTTAAAGTAGGCTTTGAAAGGTCGCTGAGCTAAAGGAGCACTTTCATAGCTGTCTGACAGTTTCTCTGAGTAGATGTGGATAGTATTTATCAGAAACTAGTGGAAGAGCTGTAGTCATTTGAAGTGTTTAGGTCAACCATTATTCAGTTTATTTTGCCTGTTTTCTAAAACATTAAATGTATTATGTTGTTTACATTCTTAAAATATCAATGCGGCATAAGACTTTATGCATAAGATACAAGCATAAGATATTTTGTTTCTTAAGTTTAAAACCTGGCTTCATATACATTTTTTTTAATAGTTAAGGGAGGCACAATCATGTCTTAGCAAGTGACTCCTACAACAGTTCACAAGTTCATTTGATGTGGCTGGTGCAGTGGAGTGTGCAGTAAGTTTTAACGTGCACATTGTTTAATTTTTGTTTTTACTGTTTCTGTAGGGAATGAAACTTTAACAAGAAGTCTATGTTAAAGCCTGGCTAACAGCAAGAGAGGCAAGGTGTAGAAGAAATGCCTTGATGACAAGGTAGGGAAGACACTGAAAGATATTTTTAATAGGTTTCTGTTCTGATTTGACAGAATTCTGGTGATATCTGAGGTGCTTGTTTTGTTTGTTCCCGTAACTGTGTGCTTACTAGGAAAAAAACACCTGTGAAAAAGGGCTTGTCTCACTTTTGCAAGATGACTTTAGAAGTACAGGGAAGGGGTGAAGGATTTTTCCCTGGGTGGTTGTGGTTATTCACATGTTCTGTAGACTGTTGAACTCTAATATGTGATTTGTGCAGTGTCATGGCTGAGAAATGGTTCTGAGTAGCCATAGTGAGACTGACCGATCCAGTTATGTAAAAGCAAAATGAAGTTTAGTCTCAAAATTTCTGTGTTGGCAGCATACTTTGACAGGATAAGCTGCAGTGCACTCGTAAGACTGAAATGCTAGGAACTGTTAGAACTTTACTGGCAAATTTTAAAAGTTGGTCAAATTGGTCACTGATTTGTCTGTTTGTCTACTCTTTGTGTGTCTTCTAAGGAAGAAAGGTCTTGGAATGTGAGTGTATGATGAATGATTTTAAAAAAAATTGATTTCATCATTGTGTAACGAAGTTTTGAACTGCTTTAAAGTAAGGTGTGTTGCAATGCCCTGCATTGGTTTCCAGCCTATACTAGGAGATGTTCATTTCTTGTTTACAAACAGAATGTCTCTTTGGAGGCAGGCTAACAAAGTACAGTGTCACCATTGGAGAGCTAATGGACCTAATAGATAGATTATTAGTTCTAGTTCCTTAGTATTCGCAAAGGCAAATACAGGAAGGAATGGGAAGACAGGAAGATTAAAATGTTACAAGGCAGTTGTTGGCGTTTGTCTGACAGAGGTAGGCTGGTGAAACTTCATGCATGGAGTTGCATGATCCTTACTGCTGTCTTTTGAGGGGTTGTGTCCCTCTTGCACATGCAGCAAGCATACAAGTAAACCCTTTTGCTATCTGGGAAGGCTGGCTCCTGAAAAGAAGCTGGCAATGCCAGAGCTGTTCTGCTGGTCTTGTGGCCTGCAGCCCGCTTACAAGTTAACTCTACAAAAGTCTATGGCAAGGAGCAGGCTGTATGAATTGTCAGTATTTTCATTTTCCTTGGAAATAGTGTAGTGCATGTAGAGTAAACTTTGCACTTCATGAAGTATGATGCCTGTTGCTGCGGCACAGATGGAATATACAGCAGATCCGCATTAGTTCTCATTATGTGGTGGGGAAAAAGCTGAAGCATACTTCCCTCTCGTACTATTTGAATGACAAATGTGATCTGCTCTGAAATCTTGGACACTGATTTAGTTGTTTTATCTAAAAAATGTAAGCTAGTATAAAATCATGCCTCTGAACTTGTGTTTGTTTTCTAAAGGAGAGTTGTGGATAGCTTATAGCAAGTACTATAACTTATTTTACTTCCAACAAAGTTTTTCTGTGTATGCTCTTCCTTCACAGTTCAGCGGTGTGATCAAAGTCCCAGTGCAATTCTTTTTAGCACAAAAGGGTCAGCCTCCTCTAAGACTCCTGATCATCTTTCTTGTACTACTAGGTTGTTTTGCACTTTACAGCAGACTCATTCTCGTTTTAACACCAGCATTAGGTCTGTAGTGTTAGATCACAGCGCTAATTTTTCACGTTAATCTCTTCTCTGCAGTTCCTAAAATGCCAGAATCTAGGAATTAAAACAGCTGTGGTATTTCAGCAGCAAAAATTATTAATTAGTATTTCCTGAATGTTTATGGAGAAATAGGATAATATTGAAAATTGAACTGAATACACAATGAAACTGAGCTTACCTTTTGTCTTTCAGCAAAGTAATCAAGCTAGTTTTGTGGAACTGTGGCAAGATTATCTGGTTGTTTCTTCTGTTCCAATCTTTATATAAACAGCAAAAAGTTCTTTTCTCCCACACTTATACAGTCACAATCTGCAGTCTCTGTGTGTTTTCTGATATGTTCTTACAAGCCAGTCAGCTGTATGTAAAGATACTTTTCTTACTGATATTCATGATGCTTAAATTATGGTGATATAAATCATATGCAGTGCATTAAATATGATCATCGTAAAATGGCTTTAAGACTGTGTATTGCTGGGGATCCACACTTGTTAGCAGGGACTTCTGTTAGAGGTTGTTTGTGATCCCTCCATTTTTTTTTTTTTTGCAAAGGCAGGCTTTACCAGTGTTATTCTCCTTCCCTCTATTCTTTGCTTTCAGTCCAGACAGGCAGCCTTTAGTCCCAGCTGACTGAATTGTAGAGAAGCAAGAGTAGCTGCTTCTCAGTGTGTCACCACTAATGTTGCATTTCACCTGGGAACTGCTTCAAGAAACACACTTGTACATTATGATTTTACTTCTGTGGGTGTTCCCCCCACCCCCTGGAAGCTGACTTGCAATACTGTGTGATGTATATAATTATAGTGTGCTTTGGAATGCTTTTAGGGTAAGAGTTTTATTCAGATTCATCGTTTCTTGTGAAATTGCTTTTCACATGATTATTCGTCACTCTGAATTAGCTCATGTTATATACCCTCCTTCTGTGGCCTGTTAACATAAAGTTTGCATAAATCTCCTCTCACAGTAAACAGATGTTGACAACTAGAGTATCACAGCAGCTCCAGTAAAGTCTGAGTTGGCTTGAATGAAATACCACTGGATTGTTTTGATCTCTTCTGCATTTCATCCCATTTTTAGCTGTGAGGCTTTGTATCAGAAATCAAAGATCTGAAGGGGTAGTGCATCATCAGCTAGGCCTTTTTTCTTCCCTTGTCTAAAAGTTGCATTGAATTGTGAAAGTCTTGCTGACTTGGGTATTACTTGCTATATAACCTTAGGAAGCAAATGTGTGTGATAGCAGGTGTTTGTATGTAGGGGATTCTAATTTTAACTGGTTATAAATGAGGAGAGCTTGTCCCAGTTTTTCCTGAGTGTGCTTTTGGGAACGTGTTTGAATCTGAGGCTTTTGCTGTAAACTTAATCTGAAATAATTAATGATGAGGCTTAAATTCTGAGAGAGGTGTTTTTCTTCAGTATTAAAATATATACATCTTTCTGTTTACTTGTAATGCTGTCTTGGCTTTTGAATCTAGAACAATGTGTTGCTAATACACTGAAGCTATAAGACTTAGTTGCAATTTTAACAATCATGGTTCATGTGATTATTTTTTTAAACTACTAAAATATTTTCTTTTAACTTAAAAAAAAAAAGTGAAGCATTCTACAGGTTGGTGCGGTTTTGTGAAATAGTGCTAATGAGAAAAGGAACAAAACAAAAATTTCTAACTCTGAATTTTCAAGGTGAAGTTCAGTTTTGTAGTGTTTCTGTTGCTTTGTACTGAGTCTGTGGTTACAGGAGTATTTTTCATACATAGCAATGTAAGACACAGTCAGCTTTCAGTCTGCCTGCTCTCTTCTCAAGTAGGTTAATTTAATGGAAAACTTCTTTTTCACCCGAGAGCTCACGATGGGGTAAGCATTGAGTTTAAATTGTATGGATGGTAGCTTTTACTTAGCCAGCCCTTTCTTCCTCAGTGGTTCTTGAGGATTACTTGTTATATACGTCTTCTGAGCTGTCTTTGGTCGTAGTTCATTTCTGATCTGCGTTATAAAGTATTCATTTTTGTCTTTATGCATTTCTTGATACATTATCAAATGATACTGCTTTTTAAAAACAACTGTTTAAGCTCTTATATAAATCTATAGAAGTTCATTCTCCCTCTCTCTCTCTCTGTCCTTAATAAGAACAAATGATTGNTGATAAGAAGTTGTCACAACAGGTAAAATGTAGTAAACTGTTGGTAAGTTTTACAGGGACTTATGTTATAAAATATTTAGAATTTCAGTTATGTTAGCTACAAAATATTAGTGTTTGGTCTTGTGTTAGTTTAAAGAGGCTTTAGGAAATTTCTGTATCTTTCCATGCATTTGTTGCTTGCCTGTTTTGGATTTGCTGAAGCCAGATGTCCAGTGAAATAATAGACATATGCA
>VXAL01004969.1:32756-46280 GCA_013399475.1 Chauna torquata | reverse complement strand
CCATGGGCTGCAGGGGGACAGCCTGCTCCACCATGGGCCTCTCCTTGGGCCACAGGGGAACTTCTTCTCTGGTGCCTGGAGCACCTCCTGCCCTCCTTTTTCACTGACCTTGGTGTCTGCAGGGCTGTTTCTCACTGCCCCCTCCCAGCTGCTGTTGAGCAGTGTTTTTTTCCTTTCTTCAAAATGCTCTCCCAGAGGCACAACCAGCATTGCTCACTGGCTCAGCTCTGGCCAGCAGCAGATCCGTTTTGGATCTGGCTGGACCTGGCTCTTCTTTGACATGGGGCAGCTGCTGGGCTCTGCTCACAGAGGCCGCCCCTGCAGGCCACCCCCCCAGCCTGCTGCCAAAACCATTTCAAGTAAGCCCAATACAGGGGAGATGGAAACTGGCCTTGCTGCAGCATTACTCAGGCAAGTTCTGACAGCTGAAATGGGGTCCTGAGACATTGGCACGTGGGGGAGGCCCCAGAGGAGGCCGAGCAGGGGCAGTCAGGGCTGATGGCTCTCTACAGGTCGTGACAGGGCGCCTGGGACAAACAGTGATTAAAATGATTCAGGAAAATGTGTTTTGGCTGAAGTATATGTTCTTAGGGGGTAACTAGCACACAGCATGAAAAAACCCTGCGTCTGAATACTTTTTTCTTCCTGTTTTTGTAATTTGAGCTCACCCAGTAATGTCCTCCTCAGGTGAGGAAAAGCAGTGGGTCCTGGTGCCCCATGCTCTACCAATACCTTCCTATGACACTCAGCCTGCACCCAGCGCCCTGGCTCCATGGCTTCAGGAGCTACACTGAATGCTTCCTGAAGGACCCTGCCCGGCCTGGTGCTGCTGTTTTTACATTTTTTCCTTAGCATAGCCTTTGACTTAATTCTGTGTATGTTATCAGCTGTCAATTGCATTGGCATACATACATAAATATTCACACATATATACAGGTTTCTTGTTCTCTATACAAACACAATTTGGATGAAAGCCTCTGGAGGGGGAGAAAAATAACCACACAAAAAAACTTCAACAGTCTCAGAAAGAGGCAATCTGAAGAGCATCTGAGTTGTATAAGGCAAAACAGAGGACCGCAGAGGTAGAGGGCACAAGCCCTGAAACTTTCTGTTCTGAAAATTTCCAAGTTTAGCAAGTCAAAATTAGTGTTGAAAATAAATTTGTCTCTTTTCTGTTTGTTACTTTGCTAGCAAAAGTGTCACATTGAAACATTTTCATAATGTCTCTGTTTTTCTTCTTGTTATATGCACTGTCTCAGCATCCTGAGAAGCTGTAATATTCTTGAAAAACAACACTGCATATAACAAGAAAAAGAATGAGTCAGAAAAATGAAAATGCAGTTTTGGTGTCTCTCTGGTTTTGACAGAAACACCTTCCTCTCTCCCTCAGGCAAACCTGCTGGTAAATGTGTATATATATATATATATATATACACATATATATGTATGAACCTATCCTGTCATTCTAACTCATTTCCCCTGGTCCACTGTCATAATCCCCCACACTATGCCCTCATTATGCTGTTATCACAAGGTGCTGAACTGACCTGGCACATGGAATATGGTGGTTTTAACAAGAGATTTTTTACTATTTGAGAGTAGCTTGCAGCCAGAATGCAAGGCTGTGGTGTCTTTTTTGAGAATTGGTCATTGGTTAAGAAAAAAAAGTTACATTTTTTTCTTTCTATTACTTGGATACTTTTAGAATATTTGTAATTAACTAATGCCATTTGAGATTTTTACAAGTTTTGCACGTTGGTAGAGAAATTCTTTGAAAGGAAACATACTATGCTGTAGTTGGGAAGTTACATGGGGAATTATTCAACAACCTTCAGACTAATTTTACCTTATTTTAAATTTTCAGTAATGATCTTAAAAAAAAAAAAAAAAAAGAAGAAGTCGTTGCTAAATAAATTCACTGAGGACATTCAGCTAAAGGGAAATGCAAGTAGAGAGGCTGATCAGAACATCGTAAGGGAAAAACTGAATGATCTTAAGAACTGGAATAAAAAATTAGCAGTGTCATAGGTGTGGAAAAGTCATCTGTATGTTAATTGTTCATGATCTGCAAGGTGTCAGCTCTGAATAACAGTTTCATTTCATTACAGGTAATCTTTTAGCATATCATGAGCACAGACAGAAATACTAATGGCAGTGCACTATGCATGCTAATCTCCTCTCCAGAATTTTTGGCAATGCATACTAATAGGAAAACCAGAGAAATTGGGAAGATATGGAGTGGAAAAGATATGAAAGTGGAGTCTTAATGTATTGATGTCTGGAGACGTCTGTGGAAATCAGGTCTTTTCTGACTATAAGAGGAATGATCTTGCAGAACTGCATTTCTATGGAAACCCTCATTAAATAATAAGAAGTTTGCATGGGATTCTAATAAACAGGTTGTGTATCAAATGAGAGGACTGATATCAGTGATGCAGGAGTCTCATTTTCAAGCCCACTTCAATATAAATGGCTGTTAATTCTTGGCAGGTCTGAGCATCCTGGGTTCAAGGGTTTAATCACTGTAAAGACAGAAGTGCATAGGTAATAGAAAGCAAACTCTCCAAAAATGTGAACCATTATTATTATTATTATTATTATTATTATTATTGGCAAACCTACTACATATGTTACATGAGAATTAGTGTGTTTACAGATAACTACTGTAAAGCATGTATGCCATCACTGAGCTGTTAGCCAGCCATAATTACGCAGTCTCTATCTTTTCCCATTTCATTCCATTTTGTTATTCTCTTTCTTCTTGCCATTGCATGAAGTCAGATCAGAAGCACCTTGGGACAGAAGACATTTTTGTTCTTTTATGTACTATTCATCTTACCGGTACTTGAGGCACCCAGAACATTACTGAATTCCATAAAATAATAAAATTGAGAAGGAAATATCATAAAAGCAGTCTCTCCTGTGAAATCTCTGGCATTTCTATTACTTGTTTATGTCCAGAAATACCAAGAGAAGAACCTTTCTCATTTTACCGGAATTTCTGTTATGGTCCCATCTGAAGCCTGCAGTGAAAAATAATATATTCAAATATTTTTAAAACTTGACGAAAAGAAGCCTTAGTATGTTCCTAGATTTGGGTAAATATTCACAGGTTTTCTCATTCATTCTTTTCAATACACTTTGCAACAGTGATTCTTTACAGAAGACTGAATTTCTGGAAATAAAGGGTCTTCATAGTAGCAAAAAGCTTTAAAATAGAAAAATAGCTTGCGGTAGTTTCTTGCAATTTCTGTGCTGTACCTTAGAAACCCTCATAGCCTTTTGCTATGAGCTTTAAGTAAGACATTCTGTTTACTATGCCCACTAAAACTATGAGCTTCTTTAAAGCACCTGCATTACAACATAAAACTCAACAGGTCACATGGCACCTTTTGTACAAACACTACATCATAGACTGTTAAAGGGAATGAATCTGTGCCTCAGCCTATGCATGTCCTTCATATGATGCCAAAGAGCACTGGCATCAGTGGATAGTGGGGAGGATTTTCTTCTGTAGCTTTTAAAGTGTCTGCTAAAAAGATACTCCACTTCTCCCTTGTTCTTGATTTCTTAAACCCTACAGGGGTGAGGTTTATTTTTATTTCAGAAGTAACGTGTAGCTGAATACTGCCGGCAGCGGATGCATCTTCAAAGGGAGCAGAGGTCTTGCCAACAGCTGCATAATTACAGCCATGATACTCTGTTCCATATCGCTGCTAAACCTAACTCGTGTCTGACATTTGTGATCACACCTTCACAGCATGTGCGATGGCTCCATGCATAAGATGTATTTTTGCAATCTTAACACATCCCCTTGCCCTGTGTGCAGACCATGTTGTGGAGCATTTCTGTCTTTCCTGAGGGCCATTTAGTCACTAGCTGCAGTGATAGTGTTGCATCGAGACCCTACAATTTTTCTCTAGATCCCTCCATCTGACTCATGGGTTGAGAAGCCAGAAAGCTTTGGCACTGTGGTGGGACTTCATGAATCATTACTGTTCTGGGTGAACGCTATGTAGTAAGTAAAGGAGGAAGAAGAACAAACCCAGATAGTTAAACCATGTAGGAGACATGACAGGAAATATAATATTGACTTTAACATTTTCTGTATTGTATAATTAGGAGCACAAGCTGCACTTTTACTTGTACATTTGTATAATGTGTGCTTGTGCAGTAACTGCTACTCAGAATGCCTTAATGAGTCAGCTTCACTTTTCTGCATCTTAGCTAACCAAGTTCTAGATACATACTTTCAGCTCTCTGAAGCAGGACAGCATTTCTGTGTTTAGATGCATTTGGCAGAAAGAGCTTATGAAGTTTGTATCTAAAATTGTGTCTGCCAAGCCCTGTAACCTGCCTACAGCTGATAGATTCAGCTAAGGGCGGACGTTAGATGGTTAGCATTCTCTTACTTCATATGACCAGAGATAGCAGGTGGAACTAATGTTGGAAGGTAGTATTAATCAGTGGTTCCTAATTGCTAGCAATGCAGATCAACTACTTGTTTTTTAAAAGATACCAAGTGGAAGTGACACAGCAGGAGCTGTCAAACCCTGTTGTGCAACTACAAGCAATATGATGATTAAGAATAAGAAAGTCTATTTTTTTGTGTAATCTTTCAGAGGTCTACCTCTTGCAGGCTTTATGAATGATTCTAAGATATTAGTCAAAACTTAGAGTGAAGCCCTATGACTCATGCTGTAAGGTTAGAGGAAATATATGTGTATACATATGTATATATATTTTTACCGAACTATTAAAAAATAGGATGACATTCCTTGAATTTTACTGGTTTTCCTGCATTAGTAGATAAATAATACATGTAATCTTATCATAGATTACTTTTGTGACTTTCTGGTCCGTAAATAAATTGTGCAATGGTGTTTGCAGCTGTATGTGTACACATCTAAGCACACATATACAGAATCTCACAAAGCTATATACACACACTCTCACACAGCTGATTTTTCATTGTGGAATACCAGATATTCCATCAAATTATTAAAGAGTATCCTGTTATATTTATTACAGAGGTCATTGTTATTACTGCCAATTGTCAAATTTCAGTTTCCTGTTGATTTTCATGCATGAGAAATGCACAGCCGCTGGACTGATGCCAGAGCTCCATCAATTTCTCTAGGCTTTTTCAACCTCAGGATATGTAAGAGTAGCAGATAAATTGGAAGATCAATGCCTTGTCCCTCCTGCTGTGCCAGCTGCTATTGAGAAATTAATATGAGGATCACTATAAATAAAAGATAAAAGATGATATTTCTTAAGGTGTAAAATATTAAGGTTGGACACAATGTGTTCTATGAATCCAAAACCAAAAGCTAAGAAAATTAACCCTATAAGAATATCCACTGCCTTTGTGGATATGTGGAAAAGGGTAGGCTAGTGAGCAGAAAGGTTGTCTTTAACAACTCTTTGAAAAAGCCTGGGTATTTATCAGAACTGACCATGACATTAGATATCACTGGAAATAGTCCTGGAATATCACTGGAATAGAGATAGTGATAGTACACTATTATGTATTCCACAACATAATTCTGGGAGAACAGATGATTAATACATTTAAAACTGACATGCAGAGTTTTCCAAGGGGTGGTTTTTCAAGCCATTTATGCACCTAACATACACTGATTTCAATAATGTTGAGCATCTAGAACAAACCCTACAAAAAATGGTCTAGAATTTTACTGAGGAAAAGTGTTCAGTCTTCTTGTGGGGTGTAAAATAGTAGCACTTTAGATCTAGTGGACTTGACTGTGAAGTAAAAACGTCTTGCCCTGGGGCCTCAGCTCCTCACAGGTACTTTGACAGCTAACTCCCACTGGCTTGAGCTAAGTGGTTAAATATCCCAGCACAGCTGGGCATGATTCCCTTATGATATGGCCTAGGAGTTCATGTCCAGATGAGGTTGCTGCTTCCAGGAGCTATTATTTCAGGGACCAGCTCTACTTCCTCCCGACATCAAAACAGCCTTTTCACAACAAAACTCACCATGCATGGAAGGAAAGGTCTGTAACTCAGGTATATCCCATCTAACTTGGGCATCTAACACGGCTGACTAATATTGATTGTTATCACCCTTCAGTGAGATGACAAATAGGACTTCTCTATGTTATTTCTAGATATTTGAAAAGAGGAGATTCAAACCATTTAAGATTTGAATCTCCCATTGGAGCTGTTTCTCACCAGTGAGTAGGAAGGTACATAGGGCAATCCTACTCTTTACTAAGAGACCCAGTCAGATGGGAGACGTCTGTGTCCCATAAGGGGCTGCCCCTTAAGAAGAACCTTCAGAATTAGCATTACTAAGTGCTTGATATGTTGTTCTTGCCAGTTTTCTCACTATTCAGAGACATTTAGTGTCCCTAGAACATTTAGGCATGTCATTTCCTTGTGTTATAAAGGAATAATTTAATTCATTAAATGGAGAGTGAAACTCCACAAAAAAATATCCAGAGAAGTTCAGAGATCTAAACATTGCTTTACTCAGACTTTCAGCTTTATATTGTCCAATCCACAAATATGTTCACAGAAGAAAAGAGGTAGGATGGAATTCTGATATTTGGGGGATCTTATTTATATTCTTATTTAAACTGATTATGTATTAATTTTCTTTTGGGCCAAATGCTTTTCAAATAATCAAGCACAACCCACGTGGGATATGGTGTAGCTTCAGTAGACCATTTTTTATGCTTCTGAAAAAAAAATGAACCTTTGCATACTGTGGTATCATACTTTGATTCCCTGGGTGCTGCATACATCAAGCCAAAAAAAAAAAAAAAAAAAAAAAAAAAAAAAAAAAGCAGTTGAATATGTTTCTTATTGAGTAGGTTAATGATTTCCTTACGTATACAAGACACTTGTACAGCAGAATAAAGTATTCATTGGGACAAAATTGCCTCTGGAGAATAGAGAATGAATGGAAAGTAATGGGGACTGTTTAGACCTCTGCTCTTTAAATCACCTGAATGTGGAAATGAATGAATAAATTGCACCCATGGTTGAGTAGTCAAATTCTTCTTTATTATTATATGCACTCACACAACTGTCCTAAAGCTGGGACTACATGAAATGTGTTGTAGCATTCCATCTAACCTAGCCCATGCTAGTGATTCTATACTGCAGTCTGACTGATGCATAAAAATGCCTAGCAGCTAATTAAGCAGACAGAAGCCTGTCAGCAGGAATTCCTGTAGTCTCAGCAGAGTTCTTGTCATAAAGTGTCCCACCCTTACTTCTCTCCAGCTACTATTGGAACTTTTGTGCTGATATTCAAATCGGAATTCAACAAGTTCTATTGAGCAGAGTTTTAACATTTCTTTTTAGAATTTCAGGGTAATAACATTTCAGTGATGACTGGAAAATTTCTAAGTATGTATACGACTTCAGTAGACCATTTTGCTGGAATGTCGTATGTGATGATTTCTCAAGACAGTCTGTGCAGGATTATGCATGGAAGTTGTGGCTATGTTGTAGAGCATGGTTCAATGTGAAACTTACACACATGCACACAGAAGAACATGTGATTTAAAGAGACACATGATTGAGAAGAAAAGATCAGGTTGCACTGAAATAGGGAGATGGAAGACTGAAACATAGCGATGCTTTAAGAGAGTCCTAATAATGTTTTGCTAGGAAGCCAAACTTTCCAGAACTTAAGTGATCCTTGTTTGAGCTTGGGGAAAAAAAAAAAAAAAAAAGATATCCCTGACATCTTCGTTTAGGTAATCTTTCTTGTCCATTTGCATTGGCAGAAGGAAAATTGATTATTCAGTGGCAGTATTACACTCGATAGAACATAGACCTTGATTCACAGTTCCAGTTGGCTACTATTCAAAGGGAAAAATGATTCCAACTCTTTAAATAGCAGTCATTTATACAAGTTGGTTTATTAGGGCTGCAGATTAATTTATCGGAAGTTTATGCAGAGCTTTGCTGTTTACATTTCCACACTCATACCTCCCTGTTCCAAGTTTATTGTCCACCTGTTCACTTTCAGGGCTCAATTCAAAAGCAGTACACATGTTATGTCCCACCTAAAGACAAATTCAGAAAACTTGTTTCTTATTTATTGCCACATCTCCTATTCAGGGAAAGACGCTGCTTCTGGTTCAACTTCCTGGAAAAATCCTCAAACTATTTTTATTTATTTATTATTTATTTATTATTTTCTTCCCTCCCTTTTTTCTCTCTTTCACAGTCTGTGCTTTTTCTTAAGGCCAAAAGTATGTGATACGAAGAGAAAAGAAAAAAAAATTAAAGATCAATGCCTTCTCTCCCTACAAAAAACTGCCTTTGTTGAGAAATGAATATGAAGATCACCATAAATAAAAGATAAAAGATGATATGGCATTTGGAGTAAAATATTAACACCAGGCACAAAGTGATGTATCAAAATCTGACCAAATTAACCCCCGGGGATAAACAGAGGCCTTGTTTTATATTGCATAGGAAAACACATCTGTGGAGAATTAAGTCTCTGTGTGTTGCGTGTGTGTTCACATGCATGTGTGTGTGCATGGGAAACACACAAAATGCACTCCCTCTTTCTGCAGCCATCCCACTCTCTCCCCACACACATATAGACCTAAAATGTATCTATATCTATGAGTACACACACTTGTGAATGCTTTCACTACATATATTTGTGATTTATGTTCCCATGTACAGTGGCAGCAAAAGCATAAAAGGTGTGAGAAAGAAAAATTGGAAAGGCAATGCTACTTATGTGTCTATAAATCTCAACACAACATACATACAAAAGGGGTATGGCATGCAAATATATTTAAGTAAACAAGCAAAAATGAAAAGTAAATTGTGAATGTCAGCACTCATTTGTACATATACATGTCCTGTCTGCTTGTGTGTATGTCCTGTTTATAAGTGCATGTATGTAGATATATATATATGTTTATAAACACACAAACGAATGTATGTGTAATATCCAGAACCATTCAGAAGCCCTGAGAGAACTATTCTGTGCGTTTCCTCTGTCATGGTTTTGGCTGGGATAGAGTCAATTTTCTTCATAAAGGCTGTGTTTTGGGTATTTGACGAAAATACTGGTGATAACACACCAATGTTTTTAGTTGTTGCAGAGCAGTGCTTACACAAGTGAGGAGGCTGGGGGTGCACAAGGAGCTTGGAGGGGACAGGACCAGGACAGCTGACCCAGACTGACCAAAGGGATGTCCCACACCATGTGGTGTGATGCTCAGCAATAAAAGCTGGGGTAGACAAGGAGGAAGGGGGTGGCATTCAGAGTGATGGCGTTTGTCTTCCCGAGAAACCGTTATGCATGATGAGCCCTGCTTTCCTGGAAGTGGCCTGGCGATGGTAAGTAGCGAATGAATTCCTTGTTTTGCTTTGCTAGTGCATGTGGCATTTGCTTTACCCAGTAACCTGTCGTTATCTCAACTCATGAGTTCTGACACTTTTACCTTTCTGATTCTCTCCTCCATCCTACTTGGGGAGAGTAAGTGAGCGTCTATGTGGTGCTGAGCAGCCTGCTTGGGTTAAAACACAACATCCTGCCTCTTCGGTCCTTTTTAGGTAACACCTGCAAGAGTTTTAAAGTTTGCTTTCTCTCTAAGCTGCACGGGAAAATAATTACTGCCTATTCTAACTTATTATTTTGTTGGCAGCAACCAGGAGCTACTTTCTTCATACTTTCAGTCAAAAAAAAATACACAGAAAATCATGTTTTCCTTTAAGATTTGCACTAATCTATTTTTTTTTTCCTTCTAGCTTACCCTTCATTACATTAATGCTGGTGTAAAGCCCTGCTGAAAACTGTGTGTGTCTTGGGCATCCATCTAAGAAAGCATTATTTAATATACATACTTGAAATTGTTAAAAGCACAGATTTCAAAAGCTGTCCTATTCTACAAAGCAAACAGATATTAAGCCTTATAACTCAACTTTGCTTTATGACTACTACCTAGGTCTTAACTTTTTTTTTGTTTTTTTGTTTTTTTTTAGAAGAGAGTAATAGCATAACAATAGAGGATAGTTCAACAGAGATGAACAATAATCTGAGAGCTTCACATATTTTGTGAACTGTCACTAATTCCAAGTCAAATTCTCCTGTATTATTAATAATCTGCAAATACAATAACAAGGCATTTGAAAAATTGTAAAGGTACTTTTTGTTGTTGTTGCTGTGTTTTTGTGCCACTCAGACATATCTTTAAAGGAGCGGTGAAAACATTTACAATACAAGCCGGATTTGCTCAATTTCTGCTGCATTAGAAAATGTAGGTCTGTATACAACGGTGTATTCTCAAACAGCATAAGGGTCTTTGGGTCATTAGTGAAATACTCGTTTTTTTAGTGTTGCACATTGTTGCACATCTGCTTACTAATATGTGCAAATAGCAGGAGGAAAAAAGTAATAACAAGTAAACAAAGCCTTTGCATGTCCATTATCATCACAAAGTACCTACCATCCTGGAAATATCTGAATGCACTTGCTGTACTAGAACCTGTACCATGGACTTCATTCAGATCAAACTAAAGAAAATATTACCTAGATGCTGAGAGCCTTGAATCACACTTTATAACAATATCCATTTATTTCACTGGAGCTAACACTGATTTCTTTAACAAAGATGTTAGCTCCAAAGAGAAGACAGATACGGACAGCGATATGGACACTATAAAAGATATTTGTATCTTCAGCTATTTTAAATTATCGTAATGTCACTGACATCACCAGAGGTACACTGATTTACAACAGCTCAGCAACTGACCTATAACATGAATTAATCTACTCAGATTTACATAGCCAACTATGCTTTATCAGAACTACACAATTCATTAGTTTCACTGCATTATTTCAATTTCTGCAGTTCAATGGAAATGTAAACATTACTTTTTCTTTTTCTTTTTTTTCCATTTCTTACTGTTCTTTTGGTAATCTGGAATAGAAGTTTGATGAAGTTAAATGTCTTGGCACACTCATACTGCTGAGCTGCTTGATAAGATGTGACTTGCAGTATTAAGGTGCCACCAGTGTTAAAATGAAGTACTTAAGGAGATGGAAGATGTGCCATGAAAGACCAAAATCTCATGTTGTTAACTGTTGTAAACTTAAAACAGAAAGTATGATAAATGGCATGATGTTCTCAGTCACCTGCTTTAGAATCATTTTAATGATATCTAGAATTATTAAAAAAATTACTGTTAAATAAGACAAGATTTTATTCTCATTATTTCCTGCTCTATACTGCTCTATGTACTTTTTTCCTCTTAGGTTGAGGAAGGAACACCCAAGCTGCAAAGTAAGCCAACAAAAAGTTTCTTGCCTTCTGTTCTTTACCTGCCAGACCATCCTGAAACTTTTTTCTCAACTGTTTAACTTTTTATATAAACATATCCATAGCGTGGGATCCCTTTTCATACATCAAAATTGTGAGAGGCAGAAGCAGTGAAAATAAGTCCCTCTGAGGTTCAATGAGACATTCTATGACCAGTAGTCTGAAGAAACATTTGTATCAATGCTATGAGAACAAGTATTATTTTGAAAATACTTGAAGGTAAATTAGATTTTGCCATTTGGCATGTATCTCATGGATGGTTTAAATGAGTCTCCCATGGCTGACCCATGCAAGCTATTGCTGAAGACAAATCTCTAGTTCTGGGAAAAAGCAAGCCAAAAACATCTGCTGAAGCAGATATCCTTGCTAGTGTCTCTGCCATATTAGATTATAAATGCCTAAACAGGGTAAGACGTTTTAGTATATTTTATCTACATCAGTAGAGACTGCCACATCACATTTTTATTCGCCTTTTAACCATAGATGGCCCATGCAAAAGCTGATTTCTGATGTGATTTGCTTATCATATGTTGTTTTTTTTTTTTTTTTTCTGCAGATATGCTTGTACAGCGGAAGTCAAGCTGTTAACAAACTAGCGTCTGTGATGAGGAATGTCAGAGATGAAACAGGCAGCTTCAGAGAGCAGGAGAATACACAGTTTCATTTCCAAGAGCAAGCAATGAAGGTAGAAATGCACATCAGCTCAAAGGCTAGCAAATGAAACTACCGTTGTGGGCCCATTCCTGAGACAAATGCATATATCACCAATTTAACATAGGAACAATATAGAGTAATTCCAGTTGCATTTTTAACTAACTGTAATAGGATACAAGCAGAATGTGGGGCAAGAAAGCATTTGCAATATGATAAGTAAGCAAGTGCTTATTTAAAGTAAAAAAAAAAAGTCTTACAATACATAATATATGATCCTACAACAGGCCATGCAGCATTTGATGAATTATAGACAGTAAGAATTTATGCAGAAAAGATGTGCTGTGTATATTTTTGTATAAATTCCAGGAATATATTGTCATGACATGATCATTGTTTTTATAAATAGCCCTAGAAACAGATATGATTATTAGACTAGGTCCCATGGATTAAAAAACAAACAAATAACCCCCCCCCCGCCGCCCAAAAAATCAGAAGAGCATTTTTATCATTTGTTCTTCCATCTCCGTTTATCACCCTTTAACGGTGTATTTTTGTTTTTTCATTTAATATTACTTGTCCTTTATGTATTGTCTTTCTTCTCGGATACAATTTCTAGTGCAAATGATGTAAGTTTGGCAAAGTTGCTTTTCCTCATTACAGTAATATTAACATAGTATATGTTAATATAGTGATAGTATATATTAGCATCAAATTCTGTGATGCATTTATCCACACAAAAGTCATGTTAGAAAGAAGACTAGACTCCCATTTTGCACGCAGGACAGCTGCAGGGTTGGCTTCCAACCGTACATGTGCAGGTACTTCTAGATATGAAGAAGTCTTCACTTTTACAAACTGCAGTACACCTCCTTGGTCATGGACACATTGTGAAGTGTAGTTTGCTGATTTTTGTGTTGGTTCGTGTTCTGAGATACTGACAGGAGAGATATCTTGCATCCTTTCTCCATATGTGAGCAGGATTAATAGGAGAGGTAAAGAGCCCTATTCCAGGCAAAGGAGGACAGCTTTTCAGCATTCTTGTGATGTTGTCTGTGGTCTTCCTTGCCACAGAATGTTGTCAATACTAAATGTCTGTTTGGGAATAGAGAATGAATGGAAAAACTCAAGGAAGAAAAGTGTATTGAGCACAAATACATATCAATACGCCACCTCTTCCTCAGGTCACTGCATCATAAATTCCCAGAAGGAAGGAGACTATTCTAGGGAAATATCATTGTGTGCTTGCCCTGCTTTTATACTCCTCCCTAAACCCCCTGTCAGAAGCAGGATGCTACACTAGGTAGACCTTTGATCTGACCAGGTGCAGGTAATTTTATGTAAAAATGGATGGAAAAAAAAAAAAAAGATTGACTTGAAACAGAATGGAGAATGAAAATCTATTCATTCAGGGAGAGGAAAACTAGGAATGTACAGAGCTGGAATGAAATTATGAACTGTTGTGAGAAAGGTCTTTGCCCTCAAAGAAAAGATAAAGGAGTGGATGGTGCATTTTCTTTTCTTCTTTTTTTTTCTTCTTTTT
>VXAL01004968.1:63203-91022 GCA_013399475.1 Chauna torquata | reverse complement strand
CCCGCCCCCGCGGCCTGGAGCCCCGCCCCTCACCTGCAGGCCTGAGGCCGCGGGGCAGAGCCCCGCCCCCAGGTGCCCAGAGCCCCGCCCCTCACCTGCAGGCTTGAGGCCGCGGGGAAGAGCCCCGCCCCTCTCCGGGAGCCCCGCCCTCAGGCGCCCGGAGCCCCGCCCCGTGGCTCAGGCCTGCCCGCGGCCCCTCCACGTGTCCCTGTCCCTGTCGTGCTCCGGACCCTGCCTGCGCCCGGGGACGGCCGTGTGCCCTCCAGCCTCGGGCAGGGGCTGCGGCTTGCCCCCAGCAGTCTGGCATCCTGGAGCTCTGCTACACCCTGCCTGCGGCCCTGGCTGTGCCCGGAGCACGGTGCTGCCTCCTGTGCCCAGCCCCTGTTACTTCACAGACTGCCTCCTTCCCCGCCTGGGCACCCGACGGATGTTCTCATGTACCTGTATCCACTGCCTTATCCCTTCCTGTGAATTCACCTGAGGGGGCGAGTGGGACATCTTCCCCCGCGCACTAAGAGCTCCAAGGTGAGGCATGGCAGGTTCAGCAGAGGAGCTTCCCTGATCCTTTCCAGCAGCAACGGGTGTCGCGATGCAGGAAGGATGCAATCTTGCACCCTCTAGGCCCAAGGGCACCGGCCTGGCAGCGTTCCCAGGGCTCTCCCCTGTGGCCCTGCTGCACTGCTGGTTCTGGTCCCTCTGGCAACACGTGCGCTCCACTGTTCCTGAGCTCCACAAATGCTTCCCACTAAAGGGCAAGCAGCGCTGTTCTGTGCTGTGCAGCCCGCCCTGGTGTACTCCCTTGCTTGTTCTGACAGGATAGGCAGAGTGCAAGCTAACAGAAATACCATGTGGTAATTCAACAGGGAAGTTTTCTATGTTACACTTCGAAAAATTTCTGAGGTAATTCCTGGCAGGCATCTTGTGTGCAAGAGAGTCCCACATACAAAAGTCTTAGGTCAGAGAATGGTAAGTCTGCAAACAAATCCGGCCCAGGACTACAAGTTCAGTGATTGCAGAATGGACAAGTTGCATGTGGCAGAAGTTGGGGCAATGACCATACAGGTTTAGACCCTGCCAGTGAGCCAAATGAGTACCAACATGAGGGCGTACAGCTTATTTAAATATTTTTTAAAAATCTAGGAAATGCACACCAAAAAAGCTTATGTTAAAAGACTGTTATTAAAGGTCTGAAGTAGTCAGAAGCTACAAAACATCAGAATTCAAGTTGCTAATCCATGCCCCAGCTCAGCTGCATGTTGCATGGGCTTTACTGTACAGTCCGTAATTACAGGATTACATTTTTGTCCCTGAAGACGTTGTCTCTGTTAGTGCTTGAGAATGAGGGGTCTTGGAGAATGAGGGGTCTTGGAGGATGAGACCAATCTGGGTAAGGAATGAGGTGCTGCAGAAGTTGGAAAAGGTGTCAAATGGCACAGGCACTAAGAAGAGAAAGGATGGTCTCTTCCTACCCAAGGCAATGGGTAACAGCTTTGCGTCTGCCGGAGCTGGCATATATGCTGGGCACATTGCTCAAGCTCAGATATTTGCAGGTGGTTGTTGGTTAATTCAGCCTGCCTGCCTTGAGCTACTGAGGATCTGGCAGGAATGTGGACTAAATGCTCGGCTGAAACTACAGCTGAAATAAACGGGAGCTGTACATTTAGCATGTGTTGTGCCACAGGACAATGGACGCTCTGAAAAAAATCACTTTTGGGTGTTTCAGCCAGACACCTAAAATGGATGGATGTTTTTGACCCTAGTCTTTCTCTGGCTAATCTTTCTACTTCAGCTCATGGAGAGACTATGCAACTAAATTGACATTTACCAAGCATCACTATTCTAAAGGAGTAACAAGCATAGAAAAGTCGGCAAGGAAATAAGTAATTCTACCATCAGAGCAGGATCTACTTATCATGAAGTACATAGTGCCATGGGCAACAGGCTAAACAAGGAATGTGAAACCAAACACTGAATTCCTGGTCAGAATCCATCCTCAACATGGTGTCCTGGTGTATAGGGACTGCATTTTAACTCAAACCACAGGTAAATGAAGGGCACGACTGCAAGTCTGAAGTGTGCATTCCTCCAATTTATAAAATGTCTCTAATAAAAAGAGTGGTGAATCTACAGATGAATTGATGTGGTTGGTGCCCTCTGGTTGGTATCAGGAAGAAAATAGGGACTTGCAGCCCTTTGCATGTTCCTCTTGCTCTATGCTATATTTGATGCTTCATTTGCAAAATAATTTTCAATAACTTTGGTTGTTACACCTGAAGCCACTTCTGCAAACTTCTGTCTGGGGAAATCCTTGCTTTTCCAAATGCTGGCTAACTTATGGACAACGACGGGCAGCTTTCTTCCCCTGGGTCTGTTTTAATATTTTTTCCCCACAACTTAAAGCAGCCATTGCTGTGGATAAGCAATGTTTTGCTACCAGCAGATAGGCAGTTTTGCTGAGTCTCCTAGAGATGAAGGGGTCAAAGGATCCAGTTGGTCACTGGCAAAACCTTTTGGGGGGACAAATCCAGTGTCCTCACGGTTTTGAATGGGTGACTGAAAATATTGTCCCTTGCTACAAAAAATGTAACCTATTTTCTATCCATTCTAACACCCAGGCATGGGCACAGCCTCTGTGAATGCCAGGAAGGGAAAAAGAATTCCATGGCTACAAGCAAGCTCCCATATCATGTGCCAGGCAGCATGCTTGGGTCTGTCTTCCCTCCTGACAACCCCCTCTTCTCCCAAAGTGTACATCTGACCCATGACTTCAGAGGTGCCTGACCTGTATATAAGGGGATGGGTTAGCAAAACCTCTAGAATTAGAACTGATCTCCCCAGCAGCAGAATTTGATGCAGATTATGTATTTGCAGGGATATGACATTCCTCAAGATGCTGCTGCTGCAGCAGCAAAAAAAAAAAAAAAAAAGCCAAAATATCTCCTGCTGTGGTATAACTTCCCTTTGAACTGCATGGATGTGTTACACAGGGCTGCTGTATCATAAGGATGCTTCCTGCAATGGCAGAGAAGAGTCTGGACTCTTAGAAAACAGTGATAATTTTTGCTCAAATTATGCTCGATTCTTTGTTACCAGCAATCAGTTTCACTTAATTTTAAATCACTATTCAGAATGCCTAAGGGTCAAAGCCTATATTTTCCTAAATGAAATCTGAGATTTTCTTTTTATAATTCTTCATTTTCAAGTCATGGAATAATGGCTTCCAGTTTAAGGAACCCAGTTTTTTAGCTAATGCAGTAGAAATAAGTAACATGGATATTCTGCCCTCATGCATATTTTCTCACGAGCTTTTCATATTTTCTGACTATTGCTTTGAAATCTACTAAATGTCTGAATATTTAAAAGCGTATTTCCTGCCCCAGGAGTCCAAGCCGAAATGAGAAGGACGCCTCGCACAGTCTCAGAAGTGCTGCGGGAGTGGGTGGGTGCCTGCACCTGGAGCCCACCAAGGTCGCCTCTTCTTTGTGTTTCTCTGCAGAACCAGGGCCAGGCTGCTGTCAGGTGCACCAAGTGCCCAACCAGTTAAACCCTTCATCTTGTCTCCTTTCCTTCCAGTGTTAGTGTCAGTCTTGACATCTCCTCCATCCTTTGTCTTAATCTCATTATCCCTCCATTCATATCCCTCTGCTGCCTTGCCTGCTCCCAAACATGTACATCTGGAGTACATAGAGCTGGTTCCCATCTAGTCCCTCGCCTCCTTTTCCCCATCCCAGTCCCTGTCACCAGTTTTGCTTTCACTCATTTTGCATTCCCCTGGTGAGACCTGAAGGTTGAGCATTTCACCTAATTAGCTGAGTGAAAAAAACCTTCCAGGTAGCAGAGAAGTGTAAAGAGGAAGCAAAGATTAACTGGGATATTTGTAGGGCTTTCTACGCTTATTTGGTGGCTTACCTATCAATGTGCAAACTGCTAGTCTGTGTTGCAGGTTTTATTTATAATGAACATTTTAGGTAGAGGGTATATCTTTCGAATAAAGTGCCATGCTTTTGCAAGGGCTTGGCATAAACAGGCTGTGGGACTTTTACCAGCCTTGCAGCAGGAGTTTACCAGTTTTTTTTTTTTTGAGAGTAAAACATAAGCAGAAAGAAGCAGATGACAAATGGCAGTTTTTCTTAAAATTATTTTCAGTTTGCCACCAAATTCTCTCCAAGAAGAGGAGAAGTTTTGGAAGGATTAGTTGGATTTGGGTAAAGACTTAGGGCAGAGGTACCAGGCTGTTACAGATCATGTCCATCCTGCGCGCTGTGGGAGCTACTGGTACATAGCATTTCTTCACTCAGTGGCTCTTCCACTCAGAAAATGCATCCATCTGAAGTGAGTACAAATAAAGTGTTTTTGGTGCAGTACCATCGGCTTATCAATATCAGGTGTCAGCTCCTGTAGTTTTAGATTCAAACGACATTAAGTGGTATGGCTACAGGAGGTGGCAGAGGCAGCATGGCGCGGTGAGCAGCCCCGCAGGAGGGACTGGGGCCAGGGTGGGGTTGATCACGCTCCGCACCAAACACGCTGTGATGAACCCTGTCCCTTGTGCTTTCAGAGGCTGCACAGAGGAGTTCTCAGAGATCTGGAGCGACAAAATCAGAAAAAGGAAAATATTCGCCTGTTAGAAGAGCAGATTGCATTGACAAAGCAGCTTAAAGAAGAAAGAGACAAGATGCTCATGGAAGAGGGGTCCCAGCAGTCCTAGGCAGGACCTGAGTCGTTAGAGGTTTGATTAAAGGCATTTGGAGATGATTGGTGTCTAACTACTCGCAAGTGCTTCAGTAAACAGAGATCATCTGTGAAAGGCTTTCTTTCAGATACATGATATTCCTGTTCCAAAAACCGTAGAGCAGACACAAAATATTTCTTCCATCATTAGTACTTGTGGAGACTTGGCTGGCACATCCAGCGTGGATGGACTTGTAAATGTGGGGAGGACGGGCTCCTTGTAATGCAAACATCGTCTTGCTTTAGGCGGTGAAGGATGGCTAATAACGTCCACATGAGTGGGCTGCTGAGCCGCCACGATGATGAAGCCACAAGGACATCGACCTCAGAAGGCCTGGAGGAGGGTGAGGTGGAAGGGGAAACCCTCCTGATCGTTGAGTCTGAAGACCAGGCCTCAGTGGATTTATCCCATGATCAGAGCGGAGACTCACTGAACAGCGACGAAGGCGACGCGTCATGGATGGAGGAGATGTCCTACTACTGCGAGAAATGCCAGAAGTGGATTCCAGCAAGTAAGAAGGCTGGTTTTGCTGTTTCTCGTAGCCCTCCTGATATGCAGTTGGCATCACTAGGGTTGTGATTTGCAGGGTGTCTCTGCTGTCCTGTATATCTTTTACAGGATGGCTTTTGTTTAGCTCTGTCCCAGTGCTGGGGAGGAAATGCTGCCTAGGAGATGTGTGGAGCCCGGCAGCCTCATGCTGCTTGCTCTGTGCGTTGGGCATTTTGATCCATGAGCCGTACGGGTGTCTGAAGCTGGCATTCCCTGTAAGAAATGAGGCTGTCTGCTCTATTTAGTACCAGATAGGGGTATGACTTCAGAAACATACACACCTTCCCAGGGCCTGTCACTGGCATGCTAAGGCACTTTGGCAGAGTGACTTGTCCTCACACTCCTCAAATAAAGGCAACAACCCTTTCTGCGGAGGTTTGTGGAGGAACAGGGCTTTGTAGGGGGTGTTACTTTTATTTTATTATTATTTTTCCTCCCTGGTAAGTTGGTCACATCTGTGGAGCATATGGCTAAATCTCAGCCCTAATGATTTCCTGATAAGGTGAATTTAATTTAGCTTTCACAGAAGTGCATCCAGCCTGTAGTAGGTAGCTTTGGGAGGCACTTGGAGCAAGCTAGATCACTTGATCCCTTTGCTGTTGCTGCTTGACATAAGATGTATGCTGTTAGCTAGGTAACAGACTAGGCTTTACTTTCTGATACTAGATTGTTGGGTCTATTATTAGATCCAAAACCTAGATATTGCTAAGCACTGGCTTTTGTTGTTGTTTTGTTACCTCTTTTGTTGTTGTTGTGTTTTTATTATTATTTCTGTGTTTAGAAATGTTGGCATTTGCTTTGCAGCTCTATCAGAACTGCCCTTTTTTTGCCATCCTAGAACTTGCCAGAAGTCGGGTGTAGAAATCTCCTCTCAAGGCACGGTTATTGAGTGTCTTGCTGTTAATATAATGGAGCCAGCGTAGTACTATTAGGATACTGTGGAGATAATGGGACACGTTAACTTGAAATGTATTAATAAAAAAAAAAAAAGAGCAGAGTGAAAGGTAGCATGAGATATCTCAGAGCACTTGATTTAACACTCAATTTGTTTTATTTTACAAAGATGTTCCTCTCTCTCGTTGCTGTGGAACAAACCCAAAGAGCAGAAAAAGCCAGTCACAGAGCAACAGTAACTAGATACAAATGTGTAAAGTAAACAAGCTGGAAAGAAAAAATGCTGTTCTCTTTGCTAATTGTTCAGTTATACAGGTATCAGTTGTCATTTGTGAATGTTACCAACAAGCTCAGGCAAATAATCACTTTTCACGCTGAATTGCCATCTAGACATTCTGTTAAACTACCAAGTGGTTTCTTTTTTTTTTTCCCCTCCATCAAACATAGGTGCAACTTTAATAGGTGGATTCTGCAATTCGCTATAAAAGCAGAGCATCCATATATTGCAAATGCTTGATCTGGTGTCATGATATAATAAAAGAGATGGAATGCTTTTGGAGAAACCTTTCATGTGTGAATTTTCAGAAATGCTGTGGTCTTAACTGTTTCCCTGTCTTGTGATTTTATTTTTTCGTATTTCTTTAATCCCTGTTGAGTTTAAGAGTTCTCATTCATTTGACTTTTTAATTTTTTTTTCCCATGCTCTGCTGCAGAAACATAGAATTTGAGCCTTTAATTTGGAATGTCTGGTGTTTTAAGTTGGCTCTATCCCAGTACATCACTTTTGTTCAAACTTGTATGAAGGGTTAGCAAGTCAGCTGTTTTTTAAAGTAGAGTGGGGAAGCAGTTATTTATTGCAGTATAGAGATTATTCTGGGGAAGCAAGAAGGAATGAAAAATACAGAGGAAATGAGGAAATCTTTTGGCTTTGTACATTGGTCAGATGCTAAGTAGAACACCCCTTTTTAATGTCTGTGCTTTTCAGTTGGTCACTGCTGGCTGCTGCAACTGTAAAATTGAGCCATACCTTACATCACAGTGAGTTTGGCACTTCTTGGGAACTGTCTGGGTCTCTGGAGTCCAGGAAAAAGGCAAAATTATTTTTCTGCCTGAAGTCGTAGGGAATCCAGATCTCCTTTGCAGCATTTTTTCCTATGAAAGTACTGAAAATCTGATCTTTTGCCTATTCGTTTTAGGTCAACTGAGAGAACAGCTCAGCTACCTCAAAGGAGATAACTTTTTCAGATTTACTTGCTCTGATTGCTCAGAAGATGGGAAGGAGCAGTTTGAACGGCTGAGATTAACGTGGCAACAAGTAAGTATAGTGTTTGTGCCAGGAGAACTACCATAGGACTTTCTAAAATTGTTGTTTGTTGTGTATGTACTACCTATAAAAGGAGGATTGGGTATAGATGACAAAGAAACATATGCATGAACTTTAGAAATTAATTAGCTAAGGATTGCCTGCAGATTAGAACTTGAAGATTTGGCAAGTAAATTGAAAGATAATCACACAAACCACATTCCTTCCCCCCCTCCCCAATTCATGTTGCTCATGAATTTCATGGCTTCAGGCAAGTTTGGAAAAGCAAAATGCAATTTGGCTGCAAGGCATGAACAGTTTTTTGTATATGTGAACAAATGTAAAACTAGTGAGGTGGCAACACACAAACAGGAAGCTTGCCAGCTCCCTGAACACAAAGCTCTAACTTGTCTGCCTGCTTACTAGCAGTAGTCCTTGCTGGATTCTGCTATTTCAGTCACTTGCACATGGGAGCAATCAAAATATTCTGCATTATACAGTAACCACTGTTTGGGTAGACTGATGCACATCATCCTGCTCTGAGTAGGAGGCTGGTTTAATTTGAGGAGGGGCAGGCGGGCAGTGCTGGTTGCTTTTGCATAAAATGGATCTGATCAAGCAGTAGCTGCTGCTCAGCATTAAGTGCTTCCACATGCCAAGCACTGGGCAGTATGTGCAAGACATCTCTTCGTCCTTTGGGACAGTAGTAGTGTGCGGTCTTGTAACAGGTCATTTGAAACATCAGTTGTAACTTCTGCGGTGCTTTCTGGTGGTGCCCAGTGCAGGGCTGCACAAGGGGAAAGGTTAGTGTAGCTGTCTGTGGCTGGCGGAGCAGTGGGGTTTCAACGCATTACAGACCTGGGAAGCAAAGACTGCTATCATTACGCTTGGCTCTGTTCAGCGGAGTGGAAGGAGAGTGGCACGGAGAAAGGAAAGACTGAAGCAAAACTGGTGAAGAGGAAGGTCTCCCTAGGCTTCTAGCAGCCAGAGCTGCTGCTGCTTTTGGGTACGTTAAATAGAGGGAAGTGATAAAATGAATCTTTCTGAAGTAGGAAAGATATAGACAGAAAAATGCGGACAGTGATTTCTGTGGTTTTTGTTTTTTTTTTCCTCCCCAGGACTGTGGCCTCAACAGATCCTTATCTTTAGCCAGTTGTAAAGAGAATTGTTTTTTAAGTCCTGAGACACCGTCCCACCTGACTTTAAAACCCAAAATTCTAGGGAAATAGTTATGAAAATAAGAGGGCTTGCGAGGTAGAAATCGAGTACAGGGGATATTAAAACAAACAAACCCCAGCAAAAAACAAACAAAACAAACAAACAAAAAACACACTTCAAACCTGCATGGCAGTGAAGAATATGTCCCCATTAAAAGTTGTATACAGTCAAGGCTGTATGATTGTTGAAAGATGATTCCAGCCTAGCTTTACAATTTTAGTTGTATTCAAATGAATTGATTAAATGTAATTAACAGTCAGTCACCTGGGATTTAATTACAAAGAGGTGTGATATTTTTCAAACCTGTCCTGTAGCAGGTCAGACTGAATTTGGTTGTGAAGTGTGTAAAAGAGCTGTAAATGTATTGTTTAATGAAGATCACCCGTAGACAAACTTAATTCCTGCATACCGAGACCAGTTAATAAATATCATGTAGTTTAACCTCTGTTCAGTTTGAAATGCAACAGTGAGTATCTGGAAAGACTGTGGTCACAGTGTTTCTGATAGATAAAAGGTAGTGGGATTACTAATTTTTTTTTTTGAAAGACTTTTTTCATACCTCCACACTACATTCAGATCCTAGTTGTGATATAATTCATTTATATTACTCTCTGCAAAATTTTGTCTCATCATAAACCTGCATAGTTAGGCAGCTTTTATTCCCCTGGGATGGAGAAATCTCTGGGGAAAAATAGAAGAACGTGCATCTAGCAATAGAAAGATGAGAAAGGGCAGCATGAAAGCAGGACAAAAGTGGATTGCAGAAATTGCTTGAGATGTTGCAAAAATAAGGTATTTATGAGACAGCAAAAATTTGTGTGTGCATGGCGTTGCATGGCAGGGTGGCAGCTCACCAGATGAAGCAGAAAAGATGCGCTGGTATCCACCACTTTGTGTTCCAGGTTGTCATGCTGGCAATGTACAATTTGTCTCTGGAAGGAACTGGCCGTCAAGGGTACTTCAGATGGAAAGAAGATATTTGTGCTTTTATTGAGAAACACTGGACTTTCTTATTAGGAAACAGGTAAAGACATGATGTTTCCCTGAAGCTCTGGTTGGTGAGCCAAATTAATTAAAAACTTTTATACAGATGGGCAACAAGAATCCTGGTTAATTCAGTGATGTCTCTGTTGAGCTTAGCTAGCCAGAAGACTGGAGGATTTAATATTAAGAACCTGAACTTAAGTATGAGGGGTAATCTTGAGAAAGAAGAAGAATTTGTCAGTGGGGCGGGGGAAGATGTCACACAGAAGCAATGGAGGTGTGTATATTTTGAGGGTATTTTTATCTTCTTCTAGGTAGTGTATGAACCCCCAAAACCTTTCAGTCTTTCTAAATTGTCACAAAAGATGGGCTAGTCCTGATGTCATCTGCCTGGGCTTTAAAGGAAGAAAGAGCTCCAGCAAAGTACCATGTTCCTCGGCTATAAAGCTTGTATGGACCAAGTTCCCGAAAAAGGGAAAATGGGCTTTGTCTTTTAGCTTGTTTTGGGTCTTAATAAAATAGCTCTTAGTAGGTATTGCAAACCATGGAAATGCCTTTCACAGTCAGTGCTTGTTAAGAAAAGCTATTAGAATAAGAACCCTTCTTATAAATGGTAACCTTCTGTGGCACAATGACTTGTGTCTTGTATAGGTGAGTGTCACTTTTTTTTTCCGGAGCATTCTGAAACTGTCAAAAATAAATGACACTGTTAATGCGTGTGCTATTGAGGAGGGAAAGGAAATGAGCAAGCCTCTGAAGTTATAAATTTATTGATTTCATAGACTCTCCCCTCACCACGGGGATTTCTCTGTTGTAAGATCTGGCCTTTCTTCCTAAACCAGATTTGCTGTTTGGCTTTGCTTTCCTTGCATGTCTGTGCCTCCTTGCTCTGTTCTCAGTGATGTTGGTCCCCTCTGGAAACAACCGGGAGGGACCCTGACAGGAAGGCAGCTGATGGCTCATTGTCCCTTTCTTAGAGAGCCATTGCCTCCCAGTGTTTGCTGCTGTCGTTTGAGACCTGCCTTGTGATAGGGGTACTCCTTACTCTGAATGAATTCAGATTAAGTGATTACTGACTTTAGACACATGCTCCCCTCCTTGCCTGGACTAGCCACTAATGGAGCAGCGACAGCTGAACTGTATGTGTACCAGTTCAATAACTGCTGCGCTTTACATCATTGGCATATTAAACTGCAGGTTATGCTCCAAACTCTGAACTGGGGCATTTGATGTTAATCCCCCATGTTTGAGGGACGTTACTGTAAGGTGTGTAATTGCAACACTCAAGACAGCAGCAAATAGCTGCCCAGGCAACCATAGCCCAAGTAGTGAAATTTTGGCCAGTGGGGGTGTGCAAAGGTGAGAAGGAAGCCTGAGAACCTGTGCAAATATGGGTTTAGACTATATGCCATGGACCTGATTCTCCTGTATCCAAGGGATTATCTCAGTTACTAGCCACAGGAGCAATTTTTTAATATTTCTTCTTACTTTCTTTCCTAAATGATATTTATATTTGCCTTGTGCCGAGTTCTTAGAAGAACAGAAAGTGCTCAGGTGCCCAGTAGAGTACACTGTCCTGGGAACTGAAAGGCTTAAATGCAACTCCCTGCCTCCAAGTGGCCAAAAATGTGATTCAAAAACAGTTCAGTGAGGGTGGCTGATGCAGGTATGTTGACTAATGGGGATCCTGTGTGCTGTGCTGCAGGAGAGGTTTTATGGCAGAAAACCCCAAGAAGAGATAGGGTTCCAGAGTACAGCTCATGCATTTATGTCTGTGGGACACGCATAGGCTTTCTTCTGTTACCTGGACAATTTCTGCAGCTCAGTTGTCCTCAGTGATTTATTTCTCAGGCCCCTAGCACTCCTCTGCAGTGCCTGGCAAAGCTGCAGCTATGGAGAGCAGAGTCGTCGAATCTCAGTCCCCTCTGTGAATTCAGCCTTCAGGATTCTGTCCTACAGCTTTGGGAACATGCTTTGCTAAATGCATTGAAATCTCAAAGTAGCCAAGACAGGTGTTTAAATTAAGTTTCTCTTTCATTTTATGTGAAGTGAAACCTTTATTACTATCTTTCCCTTGCCTATCCCATCCTGTGTACCCAGAGTCCTATTTGCTGTCTTCAGTAAGGGAATATGCCTCTGTAATGTCAGGTCAACACAGCTATTACTAGGATCCTGTTCATATACTGCTGTAGATAAAAGGTTGATTTAAGAGGACTATGGTTAGCTAAGGTAGGAACATGAGTATTTGGATGGTTGGGGTGCCAGTGGCAGTGTCCTTTGTAGGCTGAGTGTATTCTGACTCACTGACAAAAGAAAAAAAATAACGTCTCGCCGTGCTGTATTTGTGTGGCATTTATGGAACATATTTATGCAGCAGGTTGTTTGTCAGAGCCCATTAATACATTATAGGTTGTCCTTCAGAATGGTTCTCTGTTTGAGAAGAAATTCATTTCTTGAGGATTGGAGCATAGTGATCAGAGTCAGAGGCTAAAGCACTATACCCTTTCCATCTTTGTGGAGGGAGGAGGCTTCAGGATGAAGGCACAGCTGATGAGCAGGGACCTAACACTTGTTTTCGCATCTCCCACTGTAGGAAAAAGACCTCAACATGGTGGAGTACAGTTGCTGGCTGTCTCTCTGTGGGGAGCCCTTTGTTTTTCCGCTCAGGGGCCCAGGAATTTGGAGAACCAGGGTGGTGGAAACTGGTTCATAATAAACCCCCAACAATGAAACCTGAAGGAGAGAAGCTATCTGCATCTGCACTAAAGGCAAAAGGTAACTTTCCCATATGGTGTGTAGGTTCCTAGCTGGGCCGGAGCTGACAGAGCTGGAAGACATGACAAAAGTTACTTAAAACAATGTGTTCATGTGTATGGACAGTTACAAGGCATGATTTTTTGTCCTAGTTTTGCTCTGCTGTAATGGCTGATTTAAGAGGACTGTGTTACATATACTGTAGTATGAGAAGCCTTTTATATTTTATTGCCTTTTTGCATTGTGCTAACTGATTTAAAGGCTTTTGAGATTTGTACATTTTTTTGCAACTGAAATATGTTATTCTTCTGTTCCTCTTTACCCTGGGAAATGTGTGTGTTTTTTTTTTTTTTTTTCCTTTTGTCCACACTAGATGCAAATTCCCTTCTGCGCAGAGGAGCAAGATCAGGGCTTAAGTGAGGCTTTAGTGGTGCATAAGCTTTATGCTACATGCCCTGGAATGAATTTCTTCTATATTTTGAAAATACATGTTCTAAAATTTCTAGCCAACCTGTTCTTATGACCATATAGCATGTATACAGTGATTGCAGGAGCTCAGTGTCTATTAGAATAAGCAAGCTACTTCTTTAGCAGCTTCAAAGCCACCTCTGGATCCCATCATTACTGTGGAAGGACTCAGGAAACGGGTAAGCCGCAATCCAGTTGAATCAGCCATGGAGCTAAAGGAGAAGAGGTCTCGCACTCAAGAAGCCAAGGATATTCGGAGAGCTCAGAAGGAGGCAGCTGGCTTCCTGGACCGTAGTACTTCCTCCACTCCCGTTAAATTCACCAGTCGGGGCCGTCGTCCCGATATTGTCCTCGAGAAAGGAGAGGTGATTGACTTTTCCTCCTTAAGCTCTTCAGATCGCACTCCTCTGACAAGCCCTTCTCCTTCCCCATCTCTGGACTTCTCTGCTCCTGGTACTCCAGCCTCACATTCAGCTACTCCTAGCCTTCTCTCAGAAGCAGATCTCATCCCAGATGTCATGCCACCACAGGCTCTGTTTCATGGTAAGACATGCTATGTTTTTTTTGTTTAATAATAAGCCACACATAGTTGTCAAGGAAGACATTTAAAAAAAAAAAAAAAAGAAACTTCCAGTGAGCTGTGGGATATTTTCAAGATAAGATGGAAAGTAACTGATAAAATTCTGTTTGGCTTGGTTGCATACAAGTCTTAAATAGGTTTTCATAGTTGTAGTCGCAGCTTCTAACACCAGAAGGAACCACCATTGTCTTCTTCTGAGGCATCCTGAATACCCAATGGGTAGAAGGTTTCACCTAGCAACTGCTGCATTGCTCAACATAAGCATTTTATTGCAACATAGATTTCACTGTTAGATAACAACCCACATTTTGCATTGACTGATTCTTAAATTGGAGAAATTTTATTCTCATGGTAATGTTTCAGTAGTTTTATAAGTTCAAAAATTCTGATTAACAGATGATAAATTTTGGTCAGGTTGCAAAGCAGAGATGCAGGCTAAATGCTCGTAGTTCTTTTAGGAGCCAGACCTCATCCCAATTGAGAAAACAGAGAGTTAAAGCACTTCTTGTTGGAAGGTAGACATGCTCTGCAGAGGGACAAATGCTGTCCTTTTGTAGCTCTTCATCGTTCCCTGGGTTTAAACTAAACTTCTCCACGGTATGCTAGATAAAGATAGAGCTCATCAGCTTGATCATTTGATCCCCAGTCTTCAGGAATTTTCAACAATTTCATGTTTGTCAAAGAGCACAAGCTTACAGCTCAGGAGTGCAATGTTTTTGGATGCCAAACAGCAGCACACCTTAGGAGAAGGATTGATTCTGTGCCCTGAAATTGGACTCCTTAACGCATCCCCTGCCCAAAATCTGGAGGCCCAGAAGTAAACAGAAAATGGAGCATGTTGGGTAAACCCACATTATTTCTCCTTAGCAGAAAGGTCCTGCAAGAACCCTCTTTGAAATGAGACTTTGTTTACATTTTTTCCTGGATTTTTTGATCTGTTGAACAGATGATGAGGAAATGGAAGGAGATGGAGTCATAGACCCAGGAATAGAGTATGTGCCCCCTCCCAGTGGGACTGCTGGTGCTGGGACTGTGATAGCAAGTAGAAAAAAAGTGAAGACAGCTGAGCAGATCAAGCAGGAGGTGGAGAGTGAAGAAGAAAAAATAGAAAGGATGGAAGTTGATAGTGAAGATCCTGAGGAGTCAAACACATCGCTGCAGGTGAGGGGGAGAGACAAGAGGAAACCACAGCTGGAGAAGGATGCTAAACCCAGAGCTCCCAAGCATACCTCTGTTAGTATTTATGAGGAAAAGCTGCTGCTGAAGAGACTGGAAGCCTGTCCCAATGCCATGAGCATGACCCCAGAGGCCCGGAGACTGAGGCGCAAGCTGATAGTCAGGCAGGCCAAGAGGGAAAGAGGGCTGCCACTCTTTGACTTGGACCAGGTTGTGAACGCTGCACTGCTCTTGGTTGATGGGATTTATGGAGCCAAAGAAGGAGGTGTTTCCAGGTCCCCAGTAGGGCAAGCAACATACAGAACTACTAGTCAAGACTTCAGGATCTTGGACAGATACCAGGTGAGTGTCATCAAATCTAAGTGAGCTTTTGACTCTGGTTATTTTAGATCTTTTGCTGCAGACAGCAGCATCACCTTGGGGATATCTGACTCGCAAAATAAAAAGGATTATATGAACAAGGCTCATTTTGACTTGGGACTCTGTCCCCACTAATTATCTCAAGAGCCCGTTTCTTCTCAGAAAATGCTCAATCAGCATAGCTGTCTATCAGTATAAGCACCACAAATTTCTATGTATTTATACTCCAGCCCTGCCCAAGCACTGATGGTGGAGGCCTGGAAGTACCCAACTGCTCTTTCATGTTGTGCAGGAGAGATATCACCTGTGGTGCTTTGCTGAGCAGTATGTTCAGCTCATAGCTTTGGGTGCTGAATCTGAGAGTGCACTGCAGAGTCCTCTGAGGTGGGACCATCATCCTGTGGGTCCAGATCATCCTGTCATAGTGAAAGGCCTTTATTCTTTCTCTGGTGATGTGATTTCCTTGTGTTAAGTCATTGACTAGTTTTCCTGAGGTGTTCTGTATTGTTCTTTTTTTGTACATGCAGACAATGCTGCCTGCCATGAAGGGATATCGACAGCAGACAACGAAGTTTCTGTATCGATTGGTAGGCTCAGAAGACCTGCTGACAGACCACAGTATTGTCAGTCCTTACACATCCCGTGTCCTGAAACCTTATATCAGGTACAGATGGTCAGAGGTTGAATTTGTTCTTGGCTTGGGAACCAACCAGCCTTTCTTGGGCAGTGATCCTCACTCATCCTTGCAGTACAACACAGTGTACTTTGGTAACCCTGAGAGGATAGTGTTTTATTTAGCTGAGTAGTTAAACTGGCTCTGCATTAGGAAGGGGAATCTCCAAGAGAGGGCAGGGCAGAGAAGGAGTCAACGTAGTCATTCAACGCAAGTTGCACCTGCTCTTGGGTCAGACCCATAATATCCTTGGTCCTGCTTTAAAGACAGACTGGCTCAAAGTGCTGTGGATCCAGGAAGTGTCCTGGCCTCTGACACGAGGGTGTTTTTGCTGAGTTGGGTGCTATTTTCCCACATGAATGGAAGACTCTGTTCTTTTGTTTCAAGTTGGGCATGTCAGAAAATATTTCATGGGCAGTACCCATTCATCTGCAGTGCAGTTATTGTTGCTCACTCACCTTTTGTGTTTGCTTTTCATGTTAACTGGCAGGCGTGATTATGAGACAAAGCCCCCAAAACTCAGGCTGCTGGCAGAAATCCGGGCGTATCCACACAGGAATGATCTCAACTGGAAGGCTGAGCCAGAAGCACCTGTTGATTACTGCTACGTTCGCCCCAATCACATCCCCACTATAAACTCCATGTGCCACGAATTCTTCTGGCCTGGTAAGATTCTGTCAGTTTTTGGTTTTCTAAGAAGAAAGCAGTTTTGTTCAGAAAAAAAAATTCTTGGGCCAAATTTTTCTTGGTGTTTGGGTCAGTTCTCAGAAAACCATTATCTGATGTCATAGGAATGCAGTTGAAATGGAGACATGGGTTTGGTGTCTCTGTCTTTTGAGATCGTTTAGAATGGGCAATTAGGCCCTAATTAGCACAGCACTTGAAGAAATAGGGCATTTTGGGTAACACCATTGATGCCAATAGAAATAGTCAGTTACTAAAATCAAGCATTGAGTTAAACCTTTTGCAGAATTCAGCTTGGAGTGTGTGGGGGGTTTGACGTAAACAGTTTTATACTGAAGATCTAATGCTCATTGGAGTGAAATCTGGGAATTGCACTAACTACTGCAAACTTCACTGTGGTGTTCTTTATTTCTTCAAGCCTTGGTATATGCAATGTATGGAAGAGCTTGAGTATTGATTTTTATGTATCATCTCTTTAATTGTAAGATCCCTGGGACAGTGGCTGCCCTTTACAGGCCGCAGTTATGCGACTGTAGTCTCTAACTGTTATGAAATAATAATAGTGATGTTCATCTCTACTGCAAGGATCAGCTTCTGATCAGCAGTCAACGCTGCAGACTAATTTAGAAAAGCCCAGTGTAAACAGTCCACACCTTTATTCCAAGTAACTGTTTGCTTTACATTTTGATTTGCAGATAGTGTGTCAACATTGTTTGTAGTTCAGCAGTGTTCATAAGCTGCAGTCAGGATCAGAGCTCTCTGTGCTACTTATTGCCCAAATTGTACAATCCAGGGGTAGATAACTTGGCATATCTTCCCATTCACAAGCTGTTTTGGAGCTCATGAGACACACTGCAATCCTGACAGAGGCTGAACCCCTTTGTCATAGACTCTCCTCTTCTGATAATGCATTTGAAGTTCTGGCCAAGTTGGTTTGCACCTTCATTAAGTTCTTCAAGACTCACCCTGTTTTATTTAACATAAGGAGCGTGGGTGTGTTCCACCCTACTATGGGCTGTGCATCATTAAATCAGAAAGCTGACACTCCCATCAGTCTCCAAACAGGAATCAAAATCTCTTCCATGGAATAAATTTTCTGAGGCTGGGATTATAGGATTATTGCACATTGGTCTGTTTTAGTAGGAGAGATAAATGACGAGGTGATACTTCAGGAGAGAAAGCACAGTGTCTGTATGGACACAAAGGATTTAGCTTCATGGTGGGCTGGTGCAATTACTGAAGCAGTGTTGGGGGTGGGATGTGCAGCTGGGAGAGTATGTTAAGCTAGCACTGTTGTTTAGAGAAATAGAATGATTTAGGTTGAAAAAGACCTTCTGAGATCTTCGAGTCCAACCGTCAACCTGACCTACTAAGCGCACCATCACTAAACCATGCTTAGTGCACTTAGGTGCATTCAGTTGCCTTCTAGTAGTGATGCTTTCTTGTTGACTGAGTTCTTAAGTCTTAGGTGCTTCACCAGGTGGGGTGAGTCCAAACCGTAGTTCTTACACCTCTCCAAATCCTTCCTGTCAGAGTTTTTCTTGTTTCTCTCAATGCAGAAACAAGCTTGCAGGTAGTTACCACAAATGAGCTGACATGAAGCAAGATTCCTCCTTGTTGTCTCTCACGGTATCTTGTGCCTTCATGTCCTAACGGGAAACATCTCCTGAGCAGACAAGTGGTAAACCATACTGAGCTAAGCATCTTCCTACAGGAATAACTGCATGCAGAGGGGACGGCACCATTTCATCGAAGCCAGAGTGCTCAGGGCAATGTAGCGTTCCTGTACAGACATGCTGTAAGGCACTTCACAGTCAATTGCAGCCTTGAGATAATTAACGCTGCTCCCTATTGCCAGTCAATTCCTCCCACGTCTTACTCCACCCTGCTTACTCTCGAGCAAGAAAATAATTCACCCGCTTTTTTATGCCTAGTGCTTTATGAAGTCTTGCATCTCATCAAGAGTGATAAACATTACTGGAAAACATACTCTACTATTTTGTTACCCCATGTTCCAAATATATCTGCGATTGCCAATTTGAGGCTGAAACTAACATTTACAGCATGACTCTGCCATGTCTTGCACCTCATTTAGGGCCTGTCTACACAGACAAATTACCAAGCAGACTTCTGTGCTGTGAGCTAAACTGCTTGGCCCTAACATGCTGTGTAGATGCTCTTAGGCTGCAACAGCAGTGTGATTAGGCAAGGTAACAAACTCCACTCAGAAGTCACTGACTTCAGGTGTTTCTGTGCAGCCTCTGACTCATAGAAGCACCACTGCCAGGGAGGCTGTTTCAGACTCCAGATTAGAGAATTTGCATGCTAAAAGCAGACATGTTGACAGTGTTGAAAGCCCTGGTCAGGTTCATAGTGCATCTCCCCAAGCAGCTGAGGATGGAGGCAATGGAGCTGAGGCAATGGAGGAAGCAGTAGGAGGTCAAGGCCAGGTAGAGAAGAGACAGGAACTATGGGCAGCTGAAACCCAGTTTCAAGTCTGCTGCTCCTGGAGAGAGTTTGCAGGAGGAGGAGGATGGAGCAGCTGATACACTCTACATTGCCCCTCCTTTGCTTGTCTGCAGGCAGGTCCTTGGCATTTGCAAACTAGAGTAGTAATCATGTGTGGCAACCTGGTGCTGGCCTGGCCCCAGGTGCAGTGAGGAAGTAAGCCCTTATCCTTTAATGTTAGTGTAGCCCTTAGGAGCCCCAGGCAAGGGGCACAAACTTACTGGGACCCAATCCAGCAAACATTTGCACATGTAAGTATCTTTATCCATATGCGTGTTTAGAACTGGATTCTTAACAGTCTGCTGATATGGCTCAGAATACAAGCTAAGGAAAGATTAGTTGGGTGCTGAGATAGTGATTTATTTTATTTTTTTTTAAACCATTCCTTTTTTGAGTTTGAATTTTATCCTTAGGTCATTTGGAAGGAAATTGGCTTTAATTTCTTTGTGCTAGAATCCTCACTAGTAAGCAGGTTTTTCCCCTTCATGCATGCTAATTTATGCACCTATTGACATCAGTGGCAAAAGTCTGATTTTGTCTAAGTGTTCATTTGAAGCATCTGTCAATCACAGAGCTTTGAAATAAGGCAAAAGGAAGAAATCAAGCATTTACAAAAGGTCTTAAAAATCTGAATTTCTGTGCAAGTGTGACACAGTATAGTCTGCTTTCCATTTGGTTCACAGTGCTTTCAACTACTGTTTATCTCTTTCTTTGCAGGAATTGATTTGTCAGAATGCCTGCAGTATCCAGACTTCAGTGTTGTTGTCCTTTACAAAAAAGTTATTATTGCCTTTGGCTTTATGGTGCCAGACGTGAAATACAATGAAGCTTACATCTCTTTTCTGTTTGTTCACCCTGAGTGGAGGAGAGCTGGAATTGCAACCTTCATGATTTACCATCTTATCCAGGTAATGAAAAAATCCCATGTCTCTGGTAAAGCACTACTTTTCCCTTCTTCCTTGTGTGTACACATGCACGTATTAGAGAGTAGGTAGTGTTGTGTTCTTCTTTTCTGTCTCTTTCCCTTTGCCTGTTCTTTACTCACACAGCTGCACAGATCGTCCACTGTCAGCAGCTCTTATGAACATTTATGGAGGGAAAATCACTTCAAAAGCAGAAAATGAAATGTATTTAGAAGAATAATTGTACTGGTCAGGTCTTCAGAATTAGTGAGGTGATGTGAACTTTTTCTTGGGATTAACTTTGCATTCTCCAGTGGTCAATAATTCACATAACAGTAATACTGTAAGTTCGGGGTTTGAAGAGGAAAAAAAAAAATTGGTAACAGTGGTAATAGTTCAGTTAGAATATGTGGTAGCTTTTCTTATCTACACCTGGAAGCTTATTCTGTGACCAGTGCAGTTGCATTAAATCACCTACTGATCTTAATAATTATCTTTCGTTTCTAATACACTGGTTCAAATCTAGCAGAGTTGAGATAAAGAATAAGTGTTTGCAACCTCATTCAAATTTGTTCAGACTGGCTTGTACTGGGCTTTGTTGCACAGGGACACTTAGGAAAATTAATCTGAGCTAACTAAAGGGGTAATATTAAAGTAGTTAAACTTCATTAAACTTCTGAGTGAATACTGTTACTCAAGTGGCTTTAATTCCATTTACTTTCTTGAATTAAATTGCACAAAAGCCAGCACAATTTTGAGTAACGATGCAGACAGATGTCTTTTCCAGAGTCCAACTGTGCCTCCTCAGGACTCACAATTTTAGCACTACCTGAGCTCTCTTGGCAGAGCTGCTGATGTGAAACATTTCTTAACTTGTTTTAGTTGAGATGAGCTGCATTAGCAAAACTCACCATTGAAACTGTTTTTACTCGTACTCATTTGGCTAAAGAGAGATAGGGAGTGCTGGCAGATCATTGGGAACAGTGATCTGTACCTTACAAAAGCAGTTTCCACCAACAGTAGTAGCTCTTCTTGGCCACCCGAGGGTAATTCTTCTACCAACGCAGCTTTCTGCAGGTGTGTAGCCTGTGTTAGAGCAATCTATTTTTAAATTCACCTCTCACATTTCCTGAGCGTCTCTGTGTAAAGTGTTTAAGTTAAATTGCCCTCAGCTGCAGTCAGTTGATGTGAGATGTCAACACCTAGTGAGAACAGTCACAAGAGATGAGCCAAGGTTTGCAGGGAGCCAGCAGCTGGACTTCTGTCTCTCTGGCAGGGTTGGGATGCGTTTGCAAGTCAGCTGTGGAAAATCACCACGGCTTTTTGCAGGACCTATCACAGCCAATTAACCTATTTCTGCTTTCAGGTAGACTAGCATAAAGTTACCGCATTGAGGAGGCCCAGGCAGGTCTGAGGCTGATTAGACTCGCCAGCAATGAGAGATCACCATTGTATGTTTGGCTCATGTTAGATTTATTTTTCCATTGCTGCATATCTGTCAGTGGTAGATGGCATTTATTCATGCAGGAAAAGTGGTGGCTGTAAGCTTCTCTTCCTCAACTACCAGACTGTGTGCTGCTTTGTACTGTAGCCTGCTTGGGCTAATATCATGGTCTGTTCTCTGTAGCTAAGGCCACCTTAACACCCTTTGGGTGAAGGGTAACTGTCTCTCTATTGAAGATAAAGATTAGGGTGCTTAGTTTGGGGATGAATTCTTAGGAAAAGCATAATCTAACAAAAAAATGCTTTGATGCAAATGGTGCTTTGATGATAGGCTTGTTTTCAGAAGTTACCATCTAATGCACCTGGCCCAGAGGACCAAACTGCATCTTCTTAATGATTTCATTCCAACCTCCTTTTCCCCAAAATGGCTCCTGAATATTTCTTTTTTTTTTTGTCTTAAATCCCTGTGAGAGCTTTTCCCTTTGAGTGATCTACCGTGTAGATTTCCTAAAGGGTGTTACTGTTCCCACTTAGAGTTACCATACATTCAATATGCATAGAATGCTATTAAAGCACTAGATGAAAGCAGGAAAAATTATAATATTATATTTTTTATCAAAGATAAAGATGCCCATATAATCTTGGATCTTTACAGTAACTTCAGCAATGCCATTTGCTGTCTGAACTGAATTCCCTTGCCTTTTCAGGAGGCGAGTGCTGTGCCCTGAAGGATGGGAGAGGAGCTGGGTGGGATGTAGAGGAATTCCATTGTGACAGCCCAGAGGTGCGCTGGTGTTGCAGCATGGTCCCAGAGAGTTCAGATCTGTTTGCTGATGGGGAGGAGCGCAGCACTTGATCCTTTGGCATGTTTTGTCTTTTCTTCAGGCCATTGTTATTAAGTATTTGAGATTAGTGCTGTACACTGAGATTATTTTTAATTAACGATTACTTAGAAATTGACAATGGAAAGATGAGAAATTATAATCCAAAACCTTGCTTTCGTTGTCGGAGAGTCCACAATTCCCAGAAACAAAGGCTCTGAGGAACAGCAGCTGGTTTCCCTTCACGTTTCAGCTGGTGCTATGCGTGGTAGCTTCTGTGTCGAGACCTGCGATTTTCTCACGTTTCCTCAGTAACTTAAATACCAGAACTGATGAATCTCTTCACCTCCGCATTCCCCCAGAGGCTTTCTCATTCTCTTGCTGTGATACTTTTTTTTTTTCTTTTCCTTCCTTGGCAGACCTGCATGGGCAAAGATGTAACCCTTCACGTGTCTGCAAGCAACCCTGCTATGCTGCTCTACCAAAAATTTGGATTTAAGACTGAAGAATACATTCTGGATTTTTATGACAAATATTATCCCTTGGACAGCAAGGAGTGCAAGCATGCATTCTTCCTCAGACTGCGGCGCTGATCTGTCAGAGCTGTTTCGGGGGCGGGGGGAGGTCCGCAAAAAGCGCAGCCTGTCAAGCAAGGAATTACCGTGGCTTTCAGCAGAGGATGTTGGTTGTCATATGAGCTGGAACGTACCTATGCCTTTTTCCCCTAGGACTTCTAATATCAACAGTGCTATGTTGTGTGCTGAAAGTGCAATCCAAGAGGATTGATTCGTACTCTCCAAGGGAGAGGCCTGGAAGTGCCAACTGGGACATGCCGAAGCTACTGGAAGACTGAAATTCTCATGGGGAGTTTTCCTGACACTGTTACTTTGGAGAGCCCCACTGAGGGGAAAAAAAACAAAACAAAAAAACTATTTACATCAGAGGGGCCCCATGGACTTCAAATTTTGAAACCTATCCAAAGTTGCAGTTTTTTTGTTTCTATTTTCATTTATGGAAAATGAACATCTAAACTTAAATCATCCACGGTGTTTTTGTGATTTGATTGCTTCATAAGGAACCATGTCTTGAATCCATGAAGGGGAATGCAATATTGGTGCATATAGCTGGATGCTGACTTTAGGAAAGCTCTACACGGGCCAGAACAGCAATACTGGAACCATGTTTTAGGAATAATGAAGTGTGTGTGAACTCACTTGATCCCAAGTGAAAGGCTCAGAGGAGATGCCCGTTCTGCTCCTTCCCTGCAGCCTTCCTTCCCCCTTGTTGACCCTGTGTCAGTGTGAAGTTCTTGTAGTGCGCAATGTTTTGTGTTCAGGAACAAGACGTCAAGTGGGTTTGTAGCTAGGTGAGGTAGGACACAACAGCTGCCAAATCAGCTCCTTGAAATCTTGCAACCTATCTGCCAGTTGTTGATGCTGCAGAACAGCCCTTTGGGCACACCTCTAACCACAGAGCCAGCCTCGCAGGCTCCAGCCAGCATCCACCTCCTCCTGCTATAGACACTCTGGCTAGAAGAAACCCAGAACAAAAGTCAGTGGTGAGGTTTGAAGCGCAGGCTCTAGTCTGTAGAAGCAACCTACTTGCAGCCTGGAGGGAGCAGAGGGCAGGGGTGAGCTAGTTCCAGTTCTTGGAAGCATCTAGGCTGTGATTTCATGGCTCTAAGTAAAGAGGAGAGCAAAGAATAAAAAGAAGTAGCCAAGAACTTAAGGAGAAAAAAAAAAGTTTCTCTGATAATGGGGTCTAGCCCTTTTATGCAGTTAAGCAGCTTTTCTCTCTCCCTAATTTTTACTGCAGAAGAGCAGTAAGTTGGCACTTTGCTCTGCTGCCTGACCAAAGGCCAGTCAGCACATTTTAAATATGAATCATACCCACTGTCCTGCTCCTTTCACATCTAGGCCCACAGAGAGCTACACAACAAATGTGACTTCTTTGTTCTTAATCTACTGTGTATACCCTTTGGCTACCTGGCTGTAGTAGTAGTTGGCTTAATGGACTCTTCATTTTGGTAACAGCAGAAAGGTGGACATGTATGTTTTTGTGTAGCCAGGTGTTAGTGGGAGGAAAAAAGAGCCCATCCAAGAATTGTGTGCCCTAACATCCATGCACATTTCAGCCTGCTTTATGACTATGTGAAAATTTTTGATGTTACTGATGTTACGAGTTAGCTGTACTTGGAAAGGAAAAAAGTGTCTTTATGAATGGAATTAAAGCCCTTCCCTTGAAAAAAAGTCTACCTGCAGTTATACTATTTGTTAAGCTGTCTTTCCATCATCTCTTTTCATTGAAATCTAGCAAACTCAAGTATGGCCAATAGAGGAGGCTTCCTGCTTCTCTGAAGTGAAATCCCAGGGGAGCACTGGCAGCATTCTCCTCCTGCCTGATGCTCTGGGGAGCTGTGCAACTCCCTCTTGCCTCTCTCTAAAGCACCATGCATCCATGGGGTACAAAAGTAGAGGCAAAGTAGTGGAGCGGGGAGTTGCCATGGAGCAAGGCAAGAAACTCCTTACTTCTCTACTGGGCATCCACTCAGAGGCCACATACATTCAGGCTCTAGCAGGCTGTTTCCTTGCCAGCCAGAAGCAGGAGATAAAAGCTAATCTGTAGAAGAAGAGCAGTTCTGCATCATGTTCTCAAAGGTGGCCATGAAGATTTTGAGGAGCTTCTTGTTCTGTGCTTACATCTATGTCGCCTTGTCCCTCAGAGGGAGGATGCCAAGTGAATAAGGTATCAGCTGCCCCGAGATCCCTGCTCTGCTTCACACTGCTGCTTCTATCCAAGCACTTCATTTATGCCCAGATTCTCACAGGCAATTGTCTAAATGCCTTTGAGTCTTGGTATCTCAGCCATGTTGGATCAGTCTGTTATCTTGAAAAGCAGAAATACCACTATTCCCCTTCCTCAGGGAGACGAGTAAGAATGGACTCAGTAAAGGTTACAGGCAGTGGGGATCAATCCTGCTGTTCTGCAGACTGCAGAAACAAGAAATTGCTCTGCAACTTTGCAGGTCCACCAGCATTTATGTGGAGATCATTTGTTTCATGCTAATTTGCCCCTATTTCTTGGAAAATCAGTCAGTTAATTGCTGTTATATTTGACATTCCCGGGACTATAGCCTTAAGTTTTGATTCCTTGGTATTATTTCATGTGCTCTGGGAAACTGCGCCCTGTTCCTTAGTGCTGCCTGCGAAAATCCAACATGGTTTTGTTCTCTGTGAAATCCTTCCCTGTTGATCCTAATGGTTTTGGTGAGAACAGGATGCAAGTGCAGCTCTCTTGAGGATCACTTTGCTGATGGTCTGGGCAAAGACAAATGGCCATGACCCAAGAAGACCTTCCTAACTTGTGAAGGGATCCCAGCAAAACAGATCTGAAAGACACTGATGAAGCCAGTGGTACCTGTTCAGAATGCAGGTGTCTGCGCATCATTTCCTCTTGGACACTCAAGATGTCAGTTAGATACAGTATCTTTTACTCTGCTGGCTATACAGGTGAGCACAGTGCAGAGGAGGCACTGTTTGGTGAGCAAAAATTCACACCCTGCTTTCAGCAAGAATCTTCTAAGGACGGGAGGTGGAGGCCAGACTCTTAACAGGCACTATAGGAAATCAGATGTGCAATCTGATATGGGCTGGCAGCCCTGGGGAAACACGCCAGGGTTGCCAGGGAGGTCTACCTGCCAGAATTAGGGAGCCTTTGAAGTTGCTGTAAAACAGCCACGGAGATACCTTGCTCCAGATGTCATCGGTGGTTGCACAGGGACTACATCCAACCTCCTCACACAAGAATGTTTCCTCCCAAAAATAGTAAGACCAAATGGCTCTTAATAGTTAAAGTCCACTGCTAGAATGGTCAAATGCAGCTGGCTTTCTCTGCAACAGATGAGGCTCTCCCAAGGCACAGAATGAACCAAACTGTGCTCTTGGCCCTCCACTTCCCTCTTCCTCATGCCTTGGAGACCAGCATGATGAGTTACTTTAGCTGTGATTAGAAAGCCGCTTAAGTTATTCCACGCTTCCCCAAGCTGCCCAGTGACTGTAGCAATGATTGTGGTTGCCAGACATGACCCAGTTTAGCAGAACAAACTTTTCTTAGTGAATAAAGGTGGAACTTCACCCTTTCCTAAAGGGGCAGCAAAGCCCAAACTTTTCAAGTGCTTGTGTGTGCTTTGATGCTTCACAACCAGGAAGCTGTCTGCTGTGGTCAGCTTTTCTTACCTGTCAATCTACAGTGGCTGAGCTGGGTAAATACTGGGATTGTTCTGCACAGTAGTCAGTAACCTGGTTTGCAGTTTCATTTGAATTCCCTTTCCTGAGAGTCCTGATGTTGAATACATAAGTGCTGAATGTGTCTTTAAAGATATCAGCTTGCTCCTCGAGGTAGTGTGGTCCACGGGGTTACTTCCTGCTAGCCCTTGTGTTTTTTTCTGGAGGAGACTCTGTGGGCAACCACTACCTGCTGCATCTGGCAGCTCAGGAAGCTCAGTCGCCGCTGCTGCGGTAGAGGAGTAGCTGGTTCTTCCCTGTAAAACCAGCTGCCTCCTGCCCGTGGCAGAAGGCCAGCTTCCTGGGTCCTGCTCCCTCCTCCAGGCGCGGTTAGCCGGCCTGGGATGGTGAGTTCAACCACTCCTGCTGCCCACGGGAGGGGACGGGCAGCTGTCTGTGCCAAAACAGGCAGCCACTGCCATGGAGCAGTAGGAGCATCACTGCGTAAGGCACAAGTCTGGATTCTCAGCACTGCTTCAACAGGACCCTTCCTGCTGTTGCTTCCCTACCAGCTCTGTCAATATTGAAACCCTTGGCACCTTCTCAATACACGTCACTTTAAAAAAAGGTTAAACTAGCAAACTCTTTCTCCTTTCCCTTGGATTCATGCTGGAGGCTGTGGCTGGTATTTAGAAAGCCAGCTTTTTTTTTTTTTCCTGCTGGTTCATACCATATGTCAGGCTTCTCAGGAATTACAATGGTGCTCCTTGCCTGCCCTTGCTGGTGCTGCTTGCAGGGCAGAGTTGCAGCTGAAGCGCTCGTGTGGCTTCAGGCAGGGTGATGTGCGGCCGTGGAGTTCAGCCCTCCGTTTCAGAGGGAGGCAAGCAGAGCCGAGATGCCAAGAGCCTGGCTCTCACATCGGAGGGAGGGCTGTAAGGGTCTGAGGGAGGTTTGTGCTGACATGCTGCACCTCGTGGGGGTCAGAGCGTGCACGGCTCTGGTGCGTGAGCTGCTGCTCCAGCCCCAGCGTGCTGGTGGTGGTCCCGGCCCTCACCCGGCAACATCCCCGCTGCCCTGGTCTGTCTGGCCGGCCACCTTCGGCCCCAGTCTAGCTCCCGCTGTCCAAGAACAGGCCTCCTCCATCTGCCTGACAGAGGAAAGCTGGTGCGCAGCCCTGACAGCAGCTACGCCTTGCACACGCTTCCCACGGGGACACGCGCGCAGCCCTGTGCCTGGTTCCAGCAGTTTCCACGGAGCACGGGGTGGCTCGGGCAGGCTCTCGCTCGGGTGATGTTCCCGGCGGGCTGCGCCGCCGCCTCCTCAGCGCCCGATGAGAGCTGGCTGGCAGACGCGGAGCGCGTCTCCCTCCGTCTCCACGCCGGTGCGCTCCGTCAAGATGGCGGGTGCCCCGGAGGAGGCTGCCGGGCCTCACGGCAGCGCGGGGTCGGACTACAGCTCCCGGCGGCCCCCGCGGCCGCCCCGCCCGCTCCCGCCCTGCCCCGCGCGCGCGCTCAACCGCCGCCGTTTGAACCATGGCGGCCGGCGCG
>VXAL01004968.1:35206-63161 GCA_013399475.1 Chauna torquata | reverse complement strand
CGGGGTCGGACTACAGCCCCCGGCGGCCCCCGCGGCCGCCCCGAGGGCGGCGGCCGGCTTCGTGCACTGCCCCAGCGAGAACGGCCCCGACGTGGCGCAGTGCTTCTTCTGCTTCAAGGAGCTGGAGGGCTGGGAGCCCGACGACGACCCCCTGTGAGTAGTGGGGGTTTTCCCCCTCCCCCTGTCGGTGGTGGGGAGAGGGAGCCGGGCCGGGCGGGAGCCGCCGGGCCGGGGCTGCTTCATGCGCCAGCCCTGCTCCGGCGTGTGCCTGGCGAAGTGCTCCGAGCGGCCGGGCTGTGAGTAAACGGCGGCAGGGCGGAAGCGGTTGAGGTGGAACCGCTGCTGGAAAAGCTTGGCAGGAAAGAACGGCGATGTGTGTCTTCTGTTGTTACGAGGTTTTTTGTTTTTGTTTTCAGGGAGGAACACAAAAAACACTCTGCGGGCTGTGCTTTTGTCTCCCTTCAGAAAGATCCTGCTAACCTGACACTGCAGGAGTTCCTGAAGCTGGACAAAGAGCGAATGAAAAATGCAATTGTATGTACACATCAGTGCTGTGATATTTTCTATACCCTCTGAAGCTGGAAGAGTTATTAGTTTCTAGTCTCGGGATTGTTTAGCTGGCCTCTTGGTTCCTTATTGCAGTGCTGCCAAATTAGTTTGCTGCTTCCAGATTCGCATTGGATCAGATGGCGTGTCCTGTCCTGGTTCTCAGCCTCTTCCTTACTAGAGACATGGTCCACTTTCTTCTCCTTGAAACTGACCGATGCTCAATTTAGTGGTAGACAGTAACGTTTTATTTTTATTTGCAGAAAAAAGAAATTTCCCAGAAGGTGACTGAAGTTGAAGATGCAGCCAAGTGTGTGCGTCGTGAAATAGAGAATCTGGCCTCCTAGGCTACCCTAGCCTCTGATATCTGTCTTGTGTATGTGCTGTGACACTGCCACATTGACTGAATGACTGTTTCCTGGGACCACTTTCATAATGGCCGTGTCTATGAGAAGCATAACAGCTCTGAATTCTCCTTCCCTCACCTGAGTCTGTCCAGGAAGTACCTGGGGTTTGATGCACTGCATAAATAATCTTCTTCTGCAGGGATTCTCCTATTCTTCCTGTTGGTTTAATTAAGGATTCCTACTTGTGTTTTTACTTGTTCTTAACTTTTTTTGTAAACCCATCTGCTCCCATTTTGGAGGTACTGATAGCCCTACTGCAAAAACTTGTTTCTTGCAAGAGCTGGCAGACACTTCCATTTTTTGTACTGAATATACCAATGCTTATGGATACCTTTGTAAATAAAAAGGGGAAGGAGTTTTAAAACTCCTTCAGGGATTTAGTGTTGCATTGGCTAATAATGTCTAATAATACCAAATGTTAGTGTGCTTGGTGTCCTTATAAACTTCTATTTGTAGTTGGCTGCTGCCTCATGTTGAAAAGTGGTAAGCAAAACAGCAAAGTAATTTTACTCAAACTTTCTGGAGGAAAAGAATCTCACCTTTAATGCAATGAGCTGCACTGAATGCAGTTTTAACTTCAAAATGGAAAATAACCACATCAAAGTATAGCTTGCAGTGCTATTGCTCAAGTGTGAAACTGTCTTAAGTAACGTTCACCAGGTCGCCTTAAAATGTTTTTGTGCCTTGGAAGATAAGGTTGATCCTTCTCCTTGCACAAGTTTGGAAAGAAAAAGAAATCTCACCAAACAGAGCACAGATAGTGAAGAATTGTGCTCTGAACTGCTGGGAAGGAGTGGGGGAATGTTGTACAAAATAATCGGCTGTTACGGGGTCAGAGTTGATTGTACGATTCAGTGAAGTCTGCAGACAGAACTGGACACGTGAGTTTAAGTTCTCTCAAACTCAAAGAACCTCAAGCTCCATCTTGGAGAAAAGGCAGTCAAACACTGATGAGACCAGTGTTCCTGGGCTTCATAAGTTTGTCCAACATTCCCTGTCCAAGCTTACTTGCAAACAATGAAATAACTTCATTATTTCCAGCTGTAACAGCCAAATCATATGCTGATTGCCCTTTTGTATTCTTCTTTTTTATGCTTGCATTGCAGCTGTAAATAAAGAACAGATTGTTTTAAGCTACTTAAATTAATTCCAAGTTACTGGAATTAGTGAAGTTGCTTCTAGGTAAATGTTGATGTGGAGTTGCTTCAGACTTTCTGGATGCCCCTTCCTGCAAGGTCAGAGCTGAGACTTGGGCAGGCTCTGGTCCTTCAGTATTGCTGGCTAGATCCGTGCAGGTAGACTGTGGGTAGATGCCCAGCTGCAGCACTTACCGTAACAGGACTCGGATGCACTCCTCTCCCTCCAATCCAAGCAGAACTGCCTCATGGAGAGCAGTGTTGTTGTGTCTGCACAGGAGGAATCAGCAATGTACTTATTACCTAAGGAAATTGTCCTGATACATAAAGAAATGGTGTAGCAAAATAAGGAAAATTAATAGGAAGATATAGAATATGCAAACAGCCACAGTGATTTCTGCGGTATGCTTTGGTGTGGTTAAACATATTAAGTGGAAGTTGATGGGGTAAGGAATTGAATAGAACAACAGCTTTTCTAATTGAAATTATACGAGTGCCTTTTTGATAAAACTTCAAAAGACCCAAGGCACAGAATCACTGCTAACTTACAGTCCTGACTGCTGGTCAATGTTAGCACCTTTCTGCACAAGAAGAGAGATCGCTTCTGCGTGCCTGTTAAGGACAGCCACTGTTAGAGCAGGTCGGTCATCAGTGGTGCAGTTTGGGTCAGCTCCCTAGAATGCACAGGAAAGGGAAGGTAAGCTGTTACAAGCCATAAAGATTCTTCAGCTTCCACCTGGCTTTAACATTAATGCCAATTTATGTTGGCAAATGGTCTTTATTTTCAAGACAGAAATACTCAAATTGTGGTATTGAGTCTTCATGTTTCTTCTGAAAATGGTTGTCTCCTAGCTCAAAACCAGAGAATGTGTACGTAACAAGGGCAGTCCAGCTAGATTCCTGTGGTCAAGGTACACTTAACTACACAGCCGAAAGGTAGAGGCTGTGCTTTGTTTTGCTATACAAAGGACTTTACCCTAAACTACAGCATTCATGTATTTTTCTTTCTACATGGCCTTGTCAAACCCAGAGGAGAATGCCCTACGCACCTGCCAGATAGAAATCTGGGGACAATAATATAAACGTAAAGTAGGCTGTTCTCATTTAAAATGCTCTGTCATCCTGAAGACTGTTGGACTGTGAGGATGTTGCCTCCTAAACACAAAGCTGAAGTCATGTGCCAGGCTAATATTAATGCAGTAAATGGTCAAAGAGTTGTAAGGTGAAACAGTAACTTACTTCACTGAGCAACTGTTCTATCAAGCTGATTCTTCCTTTCCCATTGGGACCCAATTCGTCCAGCAGTTGTCTGGACTCTGGCTGTGGAAACAGAAAACTGCCACTAATGTTTCACAGAGTGAAAATACGAGTAAGTGGGCCACCTTATGCATTTGATTAAAGGTGGAAAATGCACACGATGGCATGAATGCGTCTGAGGGAACAATGCAATGTAGCTGAGCCTTGGCATTACCCATGACCCTTCTGTGGGAATTTCTGAATCTTAGCGAGTGTTGGATAACCCAGGCTAATATCTCACTATTGAAGTCTTGATCTGCAAACTCATCTGTAAATGATTAGCTTTACATCAATGCACCTAAGTCTGAAGCTTCTAGAACTTGTGGAAGTATTTTATTTAGAAAATGAATATACTTGTCTTGCAGAAGTTAGTTAACCAAATCTTAAACAAAACCAAAAACCTTTTCATTTCATTTCTTTCCACCCTCCTACCTCCTTCCCCTCCCCTTTCAAAAGCCTAATAGCTTGGCAAAGCGTTTTTATCTCTGGACTCGCATCACAAAGCTCTACATCTTCCACCCATTGAGTTGGCTAAGTGATCCAAACCCAGATAATTGCACCTTTCCCTTTTCAAGTATTCTATGCCATTACTGGCAATACATTTAGTAGGCAGTGCTTCCAGGATATTTGGTCTCTAGTGGAAATAGAGGCTTGCTTCTTGCATGAAGGTATTCCTTAGTTGTGCTGACAACTCAGCTTGATGAGAAAACTGAGCTGACCTAAAAGCTCGTTGCATAGGTCATCTAACCTGTCTCGTTCACAGTCAGGCTGTGCAAACAGTAGCTATAGCACTGCCAAGATTATGTTCTGTGGAGTCAGAACCAGGTAGTAAGGGTCAAGGGAAGATGGTAATGTCTCCATCTGATGTTGCTTCTTAGAAAAACTTGTAACAATCAGTCTAAAATAGAATAGATCCCAAAATGAGAGGAGCAATATAATTAAGCTTTTGGTAGGAACGAAGCTTGGCTATTTCCAGTTTTGTAATAAACATCAGGCATCAGTTTTCAGGTTTTATATTAAATTGGACTTTTCTCCCCTCCCCCAAGTTAGTGTTAAAAGCTTTCTATTTTTATCCTTGGATGCCCTCCTTCATATTAGTGCTGCTCTGTATCTAGTTTTTCCTGTACCAGCAGAAGATACGTACAGGGAGCTTATCTTCTTTTTCTGTAGGTGTTCTTGACTTTGTTCTCTTTACTTTGCTTCTTGAATATGAAAGACTATGATCTTCTTTGCCTACCAGGAAGGGAAACAAGCAAACAATTCAAAGCAAAGTCAGTATCCTAACAAGAACTCAGGGAAAAATCTGGAAATAATTTATCCAGAAAGATATTTTATTTTGTGCTGAAATGAAAGCAATATTTATCAGTTTTCTACAAGAGAAAGTGATGAAATATTTTCTTGCAGATCAGACTGGTTTTAACAAAAGGTTTGCACTCAAGCAGACTTAAAAACTTGAATCTTCATTTTGAAATGAAGATTCAATGAAATGTAGAGTTTTGGGGTTTTGAGTCTTTTAACTAGCTGCAGCTATTCAACAGGCTTGACTTGGACTCATGAATTGTTTTGACCAAAAAGCTTACAATTTTTTTCAATGCTGTTTAGTTCCCAAATACTTAAGAAAAAGACTAGAGAACCTTGAATAGATATGCATCTCCGTTATTTTTAAGACATGCAATCTATCAATGTGCAGGAGGGCTGATAAATTATGAAGCATGTGGGTACCCTTTGAGCTGGTGCTACTAGAGCATGTGGGATCACAGCCAAATCATTGACACTCTAGAAAACCATCTTCTACTGCCATTGACTGACATTTGCAAATACTCAGATTTGAAGCACACAGTGGTCAAAACATGTACATGAATTGAAATATGTCAAATGATACTATAGGCATTCTGAATTCTAATGCTGGCTTTACAAATTATTGACTTAATGAAAACCAAAGTCAAATATGAGTTGCCTAAAATGCTGAGCTGCTACTGACACCAATGGGAAATGCAAGTTAAGCATCCCTGAAAACTAGGTCTAGAATTAATATATTTCATCATTTCTTATCTTTGTCAAATGTACCAAAGTTGAAGTCCCTGGCAAAGCTCAAATGTAGAGATGATATTGGCATTTATGGCTTCTATTGGAAAAGAATCGCAAAGCATCAGAAGTTTTATCAATAGAATAAAAACACTGCAATGAGCCATGGCTGCAACTTATGACCTCTCCAGCTGTCCTCTAGGGATGAAGCATACCTGTGAGCTTTTGACAGTCTGTACATTGCTGAAATTGCAACTCAACCATATTTGGAGACTTAAAGATCAACTTAAGAAGGTGCAGAACGTGCCATTATATTAGTTTTCCTGTCCCAGTGTCTAACCTTCTAAGCGCTATTTCCCTGTTCTTGACTACTACATTTATGCTATATCATAAACACAGAAATATAGAATCTCACCAAAACTAGACTGACTGCCATCCTGTTCATCTCTGCCTTCTCTTACGCTATTCAGGTAATGATTATTGAACTTCACTGGTTTACTGGTATGAATATCCTGTAGAATCATCAAAATGCAGGAAGTTAATCGGATTATCACGTAATCTGTTAGAATCTCAGTAGCACAAAACAGTAGTGTTATATATTAAGAAAATATATAGGCTTTTAATATCAGTCTCAAATTAGCATAAGACATGATTATCTGTAATTGAACTGTTTTGAGGCAAAATATTGTACCATTTTCTTCTAAACTTTGTTTGTTTTGATTTAAAAGTGACACAACTTCACTTATTGAAATGAAGATTCTTATCCAAATGAAAGTACCTCTGCCAGCTGAGAGACCTGATTAATTCCTCACTTGTGAAATGATGTGATATACATTTTCAGGCACCACTTGGCAAGGTAGTCTTTTTAAGATTCTACACAAGAGATACAGTCTGAATTTTGGATATTTGAAATGGCAGATTTTCATCTTTGAAAAGCTGGAAATGAATACGTGGGTGGTTTTTGGAACGTGGTGATTCTGGAGGTAGGGATTTTGAGTGTTTGAATGCTCTTGATAGGAGATCTGGTAAATGTTATCTCCAAACTATTGAGAATTACTAAGCTTCTTTCTTAAGAGCACAATATGCGGACTGAAGAAAAGGAGGTCCTAAGATCAGGAGCTAAGGGGTGCTAGAACAACTAAACAACATCAATCAAAAGAAGAATGTTAATAATAACAGTAAACTAATGAAATGCAAGATGATAGCAACGTAACCATGAAGTCTGGCTTAATCAAATAAAGATACCTGTTCAACCAGCTCCAAAAGAAAACAAAAAAGATTCCTTTCCCTGAAGTGATGAGTTAACACCCTCTGAACAAAATAATTTCTTGTTTAGACCTGAATTTAAAATATATCAGTGTTACCCTGGCTGCTCTAGCAACAGCTTTAGACCAGCTGCCTAACAACCGGCCTTATCCTCCAAACTGACCTTGTTAATAGCAAGAGCGTAATTTAATGTAATAGTGACTTGATAGTCATTCTCACGGATGGCAGCAGAAGTAATCTGTAGGGAAAGAGCAACCAAACAACTGTTAGTATCTCTTACAAAAAGTACACAGAAATAGTTTTAGGAATAAGTCACGCTGATCGGCTGATGACATTTATCATGGAGCCAATAAACGAAATCACATAGGACCTTTGCCTGTTTCTGATACGGTACCAATAATTCTCATTTAACTGAGCAAGGGACAGGTGGTATTTTGAGCAGCTGGGAATATCAGAATGACTGAATTGCTAAATGAATCCAAAAGATGTGATAATGCTATGTTTCGTGAAAGTACAGTAATTTCCCACCCAAATTTTGCAGTTGCATGAAAGGCTGTGTAGTCCTTAAGATTCCCTATGTCAGGAGAACTGATTGCTGCTTTAGTTGTACCAGCCTGTAGACGTACAACCTGTAGTAAAACATGCGCAACCTTCTGTATCAAGAGAGTAGTGCTGACAAGACTGCTATTGAAGTTATATATAAATAAGTGTTCAGGGGATTATAAAGAGTTGAAATGAAGCTGATGATGTTATATTGCAGCAGGCTGACAATTTTGAGATAAGGTTGATTATANNGAGATAAGGTTGATTATATTTCTAACCTGCACGACAACTGAAAAAGAGGCATTAAACCCAGATAGTTGACATCCCCTTTGAATCACTTCTGTTAGTCTTGGGGGCAGTGATTTCAAGACAATACAGTGACAAAAGGCCAGAAAAGCAGCAGGAGGAGCCTGTTCTAGGCAATTCAGACATATCTTTCTGAATCCTCTAGCAAAGGAAATGAGCTGCAGTGGACCTATACCTTTTCTCCTATACCACCTATACCAAGCAGATATCTTTTATATTTATATAAGTATTACAGTTTCTGAACATACTGGTGTATCAAATAGGTCTCAGTGGGTATACAATTCAGATGCAAAATATCTGATGGACTGTTAAGCCTCCCAAAAAAGTAATCTGGCCAAATACCAATTAGATTTCTCATCCTCAGTATTCATGAGCTTTTCTATAGTTGTTTCTATGTACTATAATTGCTTTTTTCACTGATGTGTCATTATCAGTCAGGACAGGATAAGATGTAGTGAGTTTAACACAGGAGATTCAGGTCAGACACTGGGAAAAAGCTTCCCAGTAGCTATGCCAGTTTAAGGAATTCCCAACCCTACTTCTGCCTGCAACCCACTTCCAGCTACTCACTGCCAACCTCCTTTTGTACTAGCACTGATGCACTTTTTTTTTTTTCTTTCATTTTTTCCAACTATTTTTAGCCTGGTTCAGTTCATTAATCCAGTCCATGGGACATTACCACAAACAGTTGTGCTGGCATCACCTAGGAAGCAGTGGGGGTTGGGGGGTGGGGGAAGCAACTGCTTAATCCAGCAGGGCTGCCAAAGAAAGCAATACAGTACTGCAGCTGAACTGCAAAGGATAATTGAGTGCAGAAATGGACTGCCTGGGGCAATTGTGAAATATCCATTGTTGGTGAGTTTGAAAAGCTTCAAGACAAACATCTGTCAGGAACAGTTTAGGCAGAGTTGATCCTCTCTCAGGACAGGGACCAAATGATCGCTCAGTCATTCTAGCCCTGTCTTCTAGGACCCTTTAGGAAGAACCTCCAATGTCCACCTTCTTGCTATCACACTTTTAATCATTTTAACACAGGTTGGTGCACTGAAGACCACATCTCCAGTATGAAAAGAATACACAGTTCCACTATTGGTATAGTTTATACTAGAAGTAGACTATATAACCAAAGAGAATTGCTGCTATCTGCTGCTGTAATCTAGCTCTGAGCAGGGGCAAGCATATCATCTAAATCCCATTTCTAGCAGGGCTTATTTAACTGACCAGCTATATAGATGTCAGTGGCCTCTTCTTTTTCTTGATTTCCTGCTGTGGGATTCTGTAAAAGCAGCTAAGCAAGAGCTTTCTGGCTTCTATCACTTCTCTTATAGCTGTGAGGTGAGAGAAGAAAAGAAACTACCATAGGAAAGAAAGCAGAAAAAAATCTTCAGTGAAAGACTAAGCAAAAAATGGAAAAACAAAAGGAAAAACAAAATTCCCCACATACAAACAGGTCCAGATCTAAAGAAAACAGAGACATGTATTTTTCCAGTGTTTATCTAGCAGCCAGAATATTCTTTTCGTGATGCTCCATAGGAAGAAAGTACTCACAAGATCCTTCCTACCTTTCCCATTCGAGGTTCTCCAATCAGTGCTCTGAATTCAAGGTTGTTCTGGGCATAGCTCCTAAGGTGAGCACAGACATGATCCAGCTGTTTTCTCCAGTAACCTGATCAGAGAGAGTTAAGCAGGAGAAAAAAATCCCTGAAACTGTGATTAACATTTCTTCTACTCATCTGATAACTGATTTAAAAAACAATAGCAGATTTTCACCGAGACAAAAAAAAAAAATTCTTCAGAAAATTTAACTGATCAAGGAAATGAGAAGCAAGTTACAATCCAAGAAAGGTGGAATACTGTCTCATCCCTAGGTTATAATTCATTCCTAGAACAGCTCTGTTCACAACAAAATCATGTCTCAGAGTTGTCCTTGGAATCAAAACTGGTCTTGTGTAAAGGAGAAACTATTCCAGGTTAAAATAAAATAGTACAATATTACAACTAAGCAATTGTGCACTATTGAACTGATTTTTTGTTGATTTGAGGTCGTTGGCAGGTAACAATACACTAAATCTGAAAACTGCAGACATAGTAACTGAACCTATATGGCATTCTGATCTGTGTAATTTATTCCCCAAATAAATGCATTTCAATTATGTATGGGAGAGCATATTAAAAGCTTAAGCATTCCCGCTCTTTCTCCTGTCAGAATCTCTGGGAAAGAGTCAGCATTCCATTATGCTGGTACAGGGCACGAAACACTTGAGGCTAAATGCTCCTGGATTCAAAACTCAGCTTAAGCCATTCAGAGTTTTTGCATCTACCATCCAAGTATTTCCAAAGCAAAGTTCTGTTTTCATTAGAGAAAGAAAGAAAGAAAGAAATGGACTTGTTCGCATTCTTAACTGATTGGTATCAGGATCTGGATAACTTTATTTTTGAGCATGCTTATGGAAAGTACAGAGTATGATTTATTTTGTTGTAAATAAATTTGTAGGCTTGTTAGCCTCATTCAACTTACATAGTGAAGTTGCTCTGACTTTATTTGTCCCTTCATGTTAAATGAAGCTCATAACAGCGAAAAGAAGCCAAGTCAGAAGTGCTGCTCTCTGACATTTAGAAAAGAAGGCACAAGTGCACAAGGACTTTTGTGCTTGAAGGACTCTTCCATGATGGAGCTGGTAGAAACTATGACAAACTAAACCAGCAAGTCTTATTTGTTAGGCAGCTTTAAAGGAATATAAAAAAGGATAGTTGACCCACAGAGCAATATAAATTCTTCCCTGCCATAGTATCCCATGCAAAAAGAAATACAAGTTGAAAATAGTAATTAAAAATCTAAGCTAGAGTACTACCTAGTAAGTGATCCCTTCAGAGATGTCAGTATTATTTGCAATAAGCTCGTTCATAACTAGCCTAGGTCCCAAGCTTTCATTAAAAAAAAAATCCAGATGGCCAGGAACATATTCTTTCATGTTTGACTTTTATTACATCTAAAAGGCTTTTTGGCAGCATTGATAGAATATTTGAATTCATGCTGATGATTACACCTAGACCATACTGACTTACTGTTCGTTACAGTGGAAAAGGGGAAGCTTCTTTGTAAAGTTTGCCTGGTAAATGATTTGGCTCCTGTTCAAAACAGAATGAAAGTACAGCAAAAAAAGAAATGTAGTACACATCCGAGGATTAGTATTTTGGTACTACTGTTATTTCCCCCTGTCCTAATTGTTTATTTTTAACCTTCACAAAAGAAAAGAAGGTTAGTTAACGACTGATATGATCAAGAACAACAACAAATCACTTATTAAATCACTTGCATTTAAAAACTTTAAAATCAAATGTCTGATACTATTTGAATTCAAGAAATAATGGACATATTTGGCCTATATAAACAAGATTTCTCTGGGTGATAGCATATGGTTTTGTTGATATATGTAGTTTCAAGCCCTTTAGACAGCTTAGTATCAAGGAAATAGAGTAGCATGAAAGACTTGTCTGTAACAGACATTTATTGATTTATAGAATGAAATATGTTCCTCAGTCCTTGGCAGGATCTAATGGATAACGCATTACATAGTGCATCTTCAACAAAGTTGACTTTTCTAACTGGATAAAAATTAACAAGCTTGATGTAGTTCAAAAGCAGTTCAGAATTTCTTCCCAACCTTTCCTGGTAAAAGTTCTCTCACAAGTCAAGAGTCTTCTGATAGAGACATATGAATGTTTAGTGTTACCATTTTTTTTCTCAGTACTATTATGGGCCAATCCTTTATCTCTGACTAGATTAAGCTCCCCGACACTCTGAGTCAAGTCAAATGTTATATTTCCTACAGTGATGTATCTAAGAGAACATGCCACATTTCAGAGCAAGGGAATAGGAAAAAGAAATTTCCCTAGTGACAATTTAAAAAATAAAGGTGCATCATCTTGCTACTTATACACAGAGTCAAAACAGGAAATTCTAACATTCATTAGCACCTGACAGATAAATAACTGATAATGGCCTGAGGGGCTGACAACAGCCAAGTGATTCCACAAAGAACTCTGCTGACCAAAGCAGCAACTGCAAAACAAAGGAGTCTGCAGTACTGATAGAGTAGTCTCTGCATGGACAGTCTCTGCAGTGAGACAGATACCTTTGGGGGCTGGAAAATAGAGACTAAAAGAGCTCTCAAGGTTTCTACCAACCCTATTTTTTGTAATGCTGTTAAGAATTCCTTTCCCTAGTTTAGTTTGCTTTGCTTCCAAGACTTCTATCATTTATTCCACAACAGCATTCCAAACAGATTCTTCACATAGACAAGCCTCATCATATTTTTCAACAGCTACAACCCCCAGCGCATCAGAGTTTTGTTTGATAATACTCTCAGCAGGCTCTATTGCAGTACTAACTGAACTTCACTTTTGGCATAGAGTAGGGGTTGTTTAGTGGTTTCCAATTCAAATATAGGACACACTTGCCGCTGATCTTTCAGAATCAGAGGAAATCAAACTACTAGCAAACTAGTAAGACTGCACAGGACTCATTAGCAACGATTTTGATTACTGCAGACAGGCTTTCTTTTAGCTATTATTGGAGATCAGCGATCTGATTTCTAAGGCACTGCATCTCCACGTGACTGCTTGGAAGACAGACTTGTAAAGATGTAAGTCAGTGGTCTACTGATGGCATGTTCCATAGACTATAATCTTATGAAGAAAAACAAGGTCATATGTCACAGCTTTGCTTCAAATAAGAATTTTCCTTTATGATTACAGAAAAGCAAAGCTCCTCCTCACCTTTTCCAGGACTGATGGCTGTCAGGAGAGGCTTATGATCACTCATCTTTTCCAGCTTTTCTTTGTGTAAAATCAGCTCAAGTTCCTTCTTTTCCAACAGTCTGCTAGATGGGTAAAAAAGTCCAATGGTTTGGGTTCCTTTATCTTCTGTTTCTTTTAGATTTGCTTTTGATTTGGAAAAGGACATAGGAAGAGGCTGCCAGGCAACTTGAGCTTGAAGTGGTTTAGTCTGTGGGACAGGGTGGAGGGGAAGGAAAAGTATAAGTAAAATAATTGGATATAATTAAATGGCTTACAAGCAAAAATTAACTAAAACAGTATAAAAATTGTAAAGAATGACAAAACTAGAAGGGAGAATCATTAACAATTCTTGATTATAATTATCAGTCAGTAACAATGATGCAATTTATCACAAATATTCATGAAAGCCAAACTCTTCATGACTGTCAGCAGAATCAAGCCACTTAGCTGGCCTTGCTAAGTGTTACCATCTTTTCTTAAAACGGAGTTTTCAAAGCAGTGTTACATATGCATGAAAGAATACAGGACACAAATAATTCACGAGTAATAAGATAAAAGTACTTAAAGAATGAAGACTTTTGAAAAGCTGCTTGTTTCTCACGTTGATATTTAGAATAAGGCTGGATTAAAGCCTTTGGCTAAGGCTATGTTTTCACAGAAAAAGGTTCTCAGAATAAACATTTGCTTGGTTTTGCCCTCAGAATGCTCACAGAGCACAACATCTCAAAAAGGAATTGACGTGCTGATCTATACCAGCAGTGGACTAGTCTATCTTTTAGCTGTGTTCAAGCCTGGCTTTGTAATACCATGTGTCTTACCTTAGAAAACCCCAAAAAGTCCCTAGCATCCATAAGAACTCCATTCCGAGAACTCACCCTTGATGGGGGCTCTATGTAAACACCACAGGACGCACAGAATCGAGCATACGGACGGTTGTTTGTACCACACTTGAAACAAGTAAAGTAGCATGGAGGAGGATCAGGCTGGAAAGTTCAATGAAACACTTGTCACTACAGAAAAACACGATGCACAGTTCATCAAAGAGATAAAAGCAATAACATAAATTAACAGGAAGTAAAATAACACCACCTAAAGCTATTAGATTAGTAATATTAACCAGGCTACCAGACTGTTAACACCGTGGCAGATTCAAGACAGAGAATCTTCAGCAATCTCAGCACCACGTTATGGAGACCAACATTTTTTCAGATAGATCTACAATTTTGGTATGTTATTTTTTAACATATACTTTCAAAAATACTTACTTTCTTTAGCAAAACCCTGTCATTACCAGTGTGGTGCTCTGATATAGAATATTGACTGAAAGCCTTTCCAGTTCACCCTTCTGAGTTCTCCTGGTACAGTAATAGGTACCAATGGTTACGTATGCATATAGGTGAGTGTTTCAAATGTTACGTAGACTCAGCTCACAGAAGAAAAAAGTTATTCTCCACAAGTGTGATCTTACCTTGAAACACTATACAAATAAAATACATGCCTGAAGAAAATGTTCAGATTGGTTGTACCATGTAAAACTCTACAGAGCATCACTAGAGTTGACAAAATACTTGTCTTTACTGAAGTTTATGAGGCCTTCAGCCAAAAGAATTGCATGCATCATCTCATCTCTGGTAACTGCCTGTACAGATGATCATGGCCCAGGGTAGATGTGGGAAAACTTGAGTTAGGTGAGCCTATGCTTTAGCCTTTGATGGATAAGCTACTTTGGCAGAGTACATGGCTACTGCATCTCAACTGATGAAATCAGGTGAGGCTCATTGACCCATGGCAATTTATTTACATCTCTAAACCCTTAAGTCATTGACTGAAGTGGGGTCAGGATGCCTTTAATTAATCTAAGCGTTTAATATTTCTTTATATTATCCTATGTGCTTTAAGCAAGTATTTTGATAAGCTGTGTACTACCTGACAGGAGTTTTGCAAAGAGAAGATTGAAATTGCTGCAGTTCATAGATGAGTAAAACCAAATTTGTCAATGTAAACACAGACAGCACGTACCTTGGCTCCACACCAGTCACAGAAATGGGCATCGCATTGGTTAACACGACTGCATTTTGAGCAGGAAACTGTCTTCTCTTGCTGACTGGTGTAAGCTGGTGGGGTGTCTCCTCCAAACATGGGCTAATCAAACAAAGCAAGCATTAGGGAGAAAATACTTCTTATGAAGAAAAGTTCAGTAGCTAAATAAGACAAAATAGGAAAGCAAACTACTTTGATAACATAATGTTCAGCCTAAAAGAATTATTTCGATGTAGAATAAGCAACAGACTGACTTTGATCTAACTTGCAGCATTTCAAAACCACAGTAAAATGTGGTATTACATTTTTTGTTTGTTTTAGTAGAAATTAGTGCAAAAAAAAATCTTTCCTTATCAATTGTGTCCGTTTATATCAAGTACTTTATTAATATGGCCCCACGTATAAGTGCACTTGAAACCAACAGGGAGGTTTCTCTGCTGATAAACTTATCTTTGCAAATCCAAAACACAACAGCGATTTTTCTTAGTACCTTTTAAAGTCTTTATTGTAGTATGGTGGGAAGAATGTGTTCAGACAATGTGTTTTCTCTCAGTTTGATATTTGCTACGTAAATATTTTTGTACTCTTTTACCTCATACAAGTTATATATTATCTAGTTTTCCTACTACAATTAACTTATATGGGTATGCAGAAGAAAACATTTTTCAGCTGAAACTTCCAGAGGTTGAATATAGATCTTAGCTAGGACAAACAGGTCTTATAATGTTTTGTTAGGTTTTGCCTCAGGGGTCTAACAGGGGTCTGACAAGTCTAAACATGTTATAAATCTAAATTATTTAATAATTATTAATAGTAATATCAGTATTATCAGTAATGATCAATTCAGGATTTACTATTGGTTATCACTAATTACTAATTAATCACTATTAATAAAATTTGTGATTACTATTAATAGTAATTCAGTGAGTATTTAACTTTCTCTATTAGCTACTACAGAGCTCACCATTCAAGTCATAAGCCTAACTTTATGTGGTTACATGTTAATACTCACATTCAGTGAAGCAGTTAAATACACGATTATCTTAGGTAAGTAAGTACAGATTCCTACTGAAATTCACTTTGAAATGACACCTCAGTGGCTATGCTATACAAGAGACCTTTGCATCTAGCTACTGACAGTCTTAGAACTCAGGATGTTGCCATAATGATTAGATTTTTAACTTGCAAATCATAATTCTCTCATTTCTATATTTATTACAACCTAGAAAAGTGAAATGTATCGTAAGCTTTTTATATAAGACTTCTCTGTTAGAGGTGAAAGTAAAATTCTTCCAAGGAACCCAACAAGCAAGCTAAAGTGGGAGTTGAAATAGACAGCAATTTTAGGGGGAACATTTATTGTTTTTTTTTTCTCACCTCAATGCAGAGTCACTGCCAAATACAAGCATAGTAGCTGTACGTGCATAAGGGCAGCAGCAAATGGAGATAACAAAAATAAGGAAAAAGATTACTTCGTTTTCATAAAGTAATTGAAATCAAATGAGAATGATCTTCTGGGTGTATCTACTCAAGTTCTCTATTGCAATTAACAATAATCTGGATACCAGTAAGACTCACTAGGAGTCAAGACTACCTGTTTTTTAAGAGCATTCTGAGCTCTGACAACGGCATTTGTAATCCTGACTTCCACAGGAGAAATCTGAAGGTATAGGATATATTTATCTAATGTTTAGCTTGACGTTTGTCATGGTGCATCTGTGGGAATACTGGTCTAGAATATGGCATGTGGGAGGGATTCTCTGCTTTTGTAACACAGGCACAAAGGGATATGAATTCAGTTTTCAAAAAGAAAATAATTTTATGTCTTGATTTGAGTAACCACACTGCAATTAATGCAAGAAGCCTTACCATCTGCATTTCAGGCAGTTTGCTTTCACAGGTCACACAATATTTATGGTGAAGAGGATTTCCTGTGCCGCACGCCTGACAAATTACTTTGCCCTTTTAAATAGAAAAAGAATACATTTCACATGGTATTTGAAAACTGTGAACAACAATAATAAGAAGAGGACTTGATCTTAGAAAGTGCTGTGGTTTTTCAGCTCTGCAGATAGAAGAGATCCTTCAACTCTATGCTGCAGGCTTCAGATTTTAGTTAAGCCATATTGCCTGGTCATCACAAATCTGCGTATCTTGGTGCCAGTTTTGTTTAAGCTACAGCACAGTTCACTCAGGAGATCCAGTGTCAATACCTCCAGATCTTTTTATACATTAGTGTCAACTTGCTTAGTCACTGTACTCACACAACAGTGGGAGCCATATTTGCAAGGAAAATTAATACTACTACTATACTATACTATGAGGGTGCCCTAAAAGGTCTTAACACAGTCACTATTAACCAGTGAGTTTCCAACAGGGCTAAGAACGATGAATCTGATCCTCTGACTGTTGTCACCAATTAGTTCAGGTTTGCCTTTGCACCTACATCAGGGTTGCCATAAAACATTTAATTTGGACCAATGTCTATAATATTCTTTGATGTTAAACTGGTATCTGCCTCGGATTATGAGTCTCCTTTGTTATCTGATAGTCTTCAGTCTGTAGTTTCCTTTTAGTATCCTTCTCTTTCCAAAAATGTTCTCTTGCAATTATATAGAATCAGAACGGTTTAGGTTGGAAGGAACCTCTGGAGGTCGTCTGTTCCAACCCTCTGCTCAAGCAGGGCCACCTACAGCCAGCTGCCCAGGACCATGTCCAGGTGGCTTTTGAATATCTCCAAGGAGATTCCACAACCTGTGTGGGCAACCTGTACCAGTGCTCAATCACCCTCACAGTAAAAAAAATTTCCTGATGTTCAGAGGGAACCTCCTGTGTTTCAGTTTGTGCCCATTGCCTCTTTTCCTGTCACTGGGCACCACAGAAAAGAACCTGGCTCCATCTTCTTTGTACACTCCATTCAGGTATTTACACACATTGATAAGACCCCTTCTGAACCTTCTCTTCTCCAGGCTAAACAGTCCCAGATCTCTCAGCCTTTTCTCGTGATGCTCCAACTCTTTAATCATTTTTGTGGCCGTTCGTTCAATGCTTCAGTATGTCCATGTCTCTCCTTCCAGTTTTATGTTGTCTGCAAACTTGCTGAGGGTACATTCTGCCCCATCATCCAGATCATTAATGAAGATATTAAACAGGACTGGACCCAGTACTGACCCTTGGGGTAGACCACTAGTTACTGGCCTCCAGCTAGACTTTATGCCACTGATCACCACCGAGCGGGGCCCAGGCATTCAGCCAGTTTTTAACCCACCACACTGTCTGTCCATCAACACATTGTCTATAAGGATCTTATGGGGGACAGTGTCAAAGGCCTTACTGAAGTCCAGGTAGACAATATCCATAACTCACCCCTTGTTTACCAAGCTGGTCATTTCATCATAGAAGGTTATCAGGTTTGTCAAGCCTGAATCCATGGTGACTATTCCTTATTTTTTTTGTCCTTTACGTGCCTGGAAATGGTTTCCAGGATAAGCTGCTCCATCCCTTTCTCAGGGACCGAGGTGAGGTTGATCAGCCTGTACTTCCCTGGGTCCTCCTTTTTGCCATTTTTGAAGACGGGAATAAGATTTACTTTCCACCAGTCCTCAGAAACCTCTCCCCAATCATCATGATTGTTTAAAGCTTATTGAATGATAGCAATGACATGTGCCACCTCCCTCAGCAATCCCATCAGGGTCAATGGGCTTACATAAGTCCAGTTTAAGTATTCTCTAACCTTATCCTCCTTCGCTAAGGGTTAAGTCTTCCTTGCTCTGGACTTTCATCCTTGATTTCCAAGGCACTGGATTTCTGAAGGCTTATCTTACTAGTGAAGGGTGAAGTGAAGAGAGCAGTCAGTACCTCAGCCTTTTCCCTGTTCTGTGTTGTGAGGTCCTCTGCCACATTCAGCAGCGGGCCCACACCTTCCCTAGTCTTCTCTTTGCTACTTATGTACAAGCCTTCCTTGTTGCCTTTGACATTCCTCACCAGATTCAACTCCATAGGGGCTTTGGCTTTCTTAACCACATCTCTGCCCAATGTCTCTATATTCCTCCCAGATTACCTCTCCCTGTTTCCACCTTATGTATACTTCCTTTCTTACTGTGTTCGAGTTTTGTCAGGGGCTCCTTGTTCATCTATGCAGGCCTCCAGATATTTTTGTCTATCTTCCTGCTTGCTGGGATGAACTGCTTTTGAGCTTGGAGGAGATGATCCTTCAATCACCTGAAATAACCAGCTTTCTTGGACCCCTTTTCCCTCCATGGCCTTATCCCATGGGACTTTTTCAAGCAGATCCCTGAAGGGCCCAAATTCTGCTCTCCTGAAGTCCAGGGCTCTGATCTTTGTTTTTGCCCTGCTGCTTCCTTTCAGGGTCCTGGACTCTACCATCTCATGGCCACTGCAGCCAAGGCTGCCTTTGACCTTCACATATGCGACTAGCCCTTCCTTCTTGGTAAGTGTGAGATCCAGCAGAGCACCTCTACTCATTGGCTCCTCTATCACTTATGTCAGGAAGTTGTTACCGATGCTTTCCAGGAACCTCTGGATTACTTATGCCCTGCTGTGTTTTTCCTCCATCAGATATCAGGGTGGTTAAAGTCTCCCTTGAGGACAAGGGCCTGCAAATGTGAGGCTACTTCTAGCTGTCTGTAGAAGGCCTCATCCACTGGTTCTTCCTGATCAGGTGGCCTATAGCAGAAAACTGCTGCAATGTCACCCATATTGGTCTGCTCGTTAATCCTTATCCCCAAACTCTCAGTTGGCTTCTCATCCATCCCCAGGCAGAGCTCCATGCACTTCAGTTGCTCATATAAAGGGCAACACCCCCTCTTCATCTTCCTGGTCTGTCCTTCCTAAAGGGCCTGTATCCCTCCAGTGAAGCGCTGCAGTCATGCAAGCCATCCCCCAAGTTTCCATGATCCCAATAAGATCATAGCCCTGCAACTGCATACAGATCTCTAACTCCTTTTGTTTATTCCCCATGATCTGTGTGTTAGTGCACAAGCACTTCAGAGAGGCATTCTAGCATACTGATTTTGCAGAAAGAGTCTGGTTTTTTTGTTTGTTTTGTTTTGTTTTTTTTTCCCCATAATGCTGCTTTATAGGCACTTCCTTGCTTACATGCAAACGTTTGAGGTGACCTCACCCTGTCTTGCTGGTTAGGTGTTCCTTTACATTCACATCAGCCAAGATCATGTGCTTATCAGCCCTGTCCATCACTCCCTCACAGGGCTGCTGGTAACTCTCCTTCCCCTGTTATTCCTAGTTTAAAGCCCTTCTTAGCAGGTCAGCCATCCTGCTGGCAAAGATACTTTTGCCCTGCTTAGTGAGGAGGATTCCATCTCTCCTAAGGAAACGTTGATCCTCAAACAGGGTCCCATAATCATAGAAACCAAAACCCCGTTGCCAACTCCAGCTCCACAATCAATTGTTGATATGCAGTATCAGTCCCCTTCTCCTCACAACCTTTCCCCTCACCAGCTGGATAGAGGAAAGTCCCCATCTGGGTCCCCATGCCCTGTGTACTCCCTGTGTAGGGAGTACATTTTGTAGGGCCAATTTTGTCCAACTAAAGCCATCAGCACTTTTGGATCACCGATCAAGACTGTGCTCTAACTTTGTGGGCATATACCTACTGCCCCAATCCTTCCAGCCGATCTCTATGAAGCACTCACAGTCAGGTGAGATAAGCAGAGTAATGAAGACATATTTAATACACTTAAAATGCTTAGTAATGCTGTGTAAGGCCATAAATGCATTGATAAATTAAGATGATCTCTACTGAACATAAGTGCGTACATTCCTGTCATTCTCACTACTACCTCACATGCTCGTCAGCACACCTTCCTGAGCTTATGTGGTTTACCTATAATGATTATTTCTATTCAAGTTTTTTTTTAACCCTGATAGCTCTTAAAGCTGCTTTAACATAATTACACAAACCCAAGTTAGATCAAAATATTTGTAGTGATATCATCTGTTAGAAAAATGCATGCCAGGAGTTAAATTACTATTTTGTTATATTTATTCTCAGTTACCTTCAAGCAGATGTTGGTTTGGGGCTGCAGTTGTGGAGCTATTGGTGACTCACATACAATGCAAGTGGGTGTATTCATTGGCACAAGATGTCTGCATTCAAGACATGGTGCCATCTGAAAGAAAAGACACATCACATTGTATTAAGGATCATGATAAGATCATAAAGGTTATCATGAGATCATTAAGGTTACCACGACATTTTCAATATTTTGCTGAACAGAGTCTACATCAGCAGCAAAGTCACTGAAAACACAGCAACTCACAGCAAAAAAATGCTGATATTGATCAAAGGCTATCAAGAAAATATGAAGACAATTGGAAAGAGAATGCTTTAATGATAACTGTAAGTGTGCCAGAAAGGTGTTAAATTACTTTTCAGTAGATTTAAATGCTACCATAATAGGTGTGTAGGTAGTTCAAATCCTTCTAACTATGAACCTAATCTAAAGAGGTGCTGAATATTTTCAGTTGTCACTTGAAACTACAGCATTGTCCCAGACAAGACATCTTTCTGAGGATACAAGGGAAAAAAAATATACCATTGAATCATTAGATAGGGTTATTATCTCCTGGGAAGAGCTTATGGAAGACAGTTATAGGCATCACTGTAAAAACTCAGGGTGCTCTTGCACACACACACATACCACTGTTTAAATCTTCAAGTGTGCTAGATGGATCTTTTACAGCTATACATAGGCACTAGTTACTAACTAACTTCACTAGACAGCACTGGAATGAGATGCATATGCAGATCCAGAAGATGTAGCGGTTGTTGCAGGATGAGGAGGAATCTGAATTTGGTGGTGTTTCCTGACACAAGTAAATAAAAAACAATTTACTTTTTTAACATTATCCTTATTAAAATATATGGCACTTGAAGCAATCCATGGTTAATTTTGCCCATCATTTAAGAATTGCTTTGGGTCCACTGTTGAAGTTACAGAACAAAACAAAACAATCAGAACTTCCCAAATGAAAGTGTGACTAAATAATGAATATGTAATTTGCTGAGGAAGCTTGTTTCTCCAAAGAGGATTTGTTGTGTTACGATTTTTTGCTGACCTGTGCTCCTTCAGGGGGCGGGAAGTGACGTACAGGCACAGGTGGGATAGGAGATCCACAGTCCTGGCAGAAGTGAGCCAAGGGGTCAGACAGGCGAGGTGCAGAACAGTGTGCACATCTAAGAATAAGAGCAAACTGGCTGAGCTCGTTTTTGTATTGTACTGCTGCATAATAATGTATAATCTGGAACCTGTTGTGACAGGACTTAGGCCACTGATTTTTAAGTTGTGGTTTCTAGGCTACGGTGGCCCACCAGGCCATGCCCCAGTGTCCATGATAGGAGGCTCCGAACTCTGAACAGCTTTGCAAGGTGGAAGCTCTCTGGCTGCTACGAAGTTTCATAATTTTTCCTCACCATGTGAGATAAACAAGTCTCCTGAGATGTGAACTGTGTACGGCCTCACTGCTGCAATACGGGGAACCACTGATGTGACAGAGCTCACATAACCCTTTCAATACCAATAAACACTAACATTCTGTGAGACTACTTCTGTGACCTATTTTCACCTACAGCAGTGTGAGGGCTGTACTCTAATTTGAAAAGACAGCTTTTACTCTGAGCCTGCAGGTGTTAGGAATTTTTAAAAGGATGATAAGGTATTTGATAACATTAAATGCTGATATGTGAATAAAACTATATATCAGAGACAGAATTTTCAAAGCACTAACTAGATCACATTCTTCTGCTATGAGCCAGTATCTGTTTTTCCTTTCCTTATTTTTAATAGCTCCTCACAGTATTATTGACTTGGTTGTTACAAGCAATTGCTCTGTTACTTTCCAAGGACAAAGATGTTAAAAGAAGTCACTTACTTGAGGAAATCTGTCTCCCTCTGGATCCTTGCCACTTGTGTGCTTGCTAAGCTTTTCCGGCTAGTCACCACAGAAGAACTAGCAAACTGAAATAAAGGTAATTCTTTAGCATTAATTAGCTAATGTTTGCAAAATGCATACAAGATGCACATAAATGCATTTAGCAAATTCAACTAAAGACATGTTATTTGAGATAAAGTGCACTGAAATGTAGTGCATTAAGGAATATCAACTACATCTTGATAGCACCATTAGCTGTATTAAGGACCCACAGCTATTTCCAAAAAATAAAAATAAAAATAAATCAATATATTGTTATTTACTTCCAAGAGAGCATTACTAAAGCTTAAGTTTTAAATATTTGCTAACTGCAGATTCAGTAACGTATATGAAGAGGATTAGTAGGAGCGCAGGCACTGGTAATTTGCATTGCCTGATTTTGTCTTTATTGATAACTGTGTACTGCTTTGAGCATTCCTATTCCAATGTGTCATTACCCATAAATTTAAATTAGTACCGTACAGTACAGCCACAGGTATTCGTTTCTGAGAAGTTATATGAAAATGATCACAGATTTTCAAATCCTTACATTCTTTAGAGCTCAGTTCTGATGACACTTTTATGGTTTTCCTCAACACCCCTTTGCTTGCCTGTAATGACTCTGTTGGTAGTGCTGAGATGGATTCCTCTCTGTACCCTGTTGTTTCCAAATGGCAGGTCAGGAGCTGTGGTCCTTGCAGGGACTTGTGATTGGTCTTTTTTTCTGTTTCCAAGTCTAGAATTACAAACCTGTTATTCCACTGTCATTCACTTTGTACAGTTAAGATATATGTTAACATGAATATTATATACTTTCAAGTTTTAAATCTCAATAGGCAAGCATATTTCTAGCGATTCAAAAATGATTTTCACATCCATATTTTGGGTTAAAACAAACTGCATGGAACTGCAGGAAATTAAACTAGAAGAAACCCCATTCCTCTCTAAAAGAGCTTACTTATGTATTTTTCTTAGTTCAGGCTTTTCTTCCTTCCTGCACTCTCAAAAAAACCCAGCTCATAAGAGTAAATTAGTGCATAAACATTAATATGATTCCCTGCTCTTAAACAGTCCCATCGCTGTTACCATGGGATAACAGCCTTTATCTATAGAGAAAATCTGGGTCAAGCTTTCATTTCTGCTTTGTGTATTTATTATGGAATCTTACTGCAAGCAACATTAAAACATCAGTAAAGAGCTCTGTAAAGGATTTGCAATCCCATGAATTTAACAGCATTTTCGGGCACAAATAGGGATATAGACTGGATCTTGTTACGTTGCTTAGAACTGAATGACCTTTTTTATGTTTTTAAGAGGCAATCTGATATGTATAAAGGCAATTTTTGCTCTCTGTTTGCAGTGTTGAGAAATGGAAGTTGGAATTCCCAGAAGATGTTCAGTCTTCTGAAATGGTTTTGAAATTACCCATATTTTAACAATGATATAAGATGAAAACCTTACCCTATTTTCAGCTAAGAGAAAAGTCTATTCCAGTTTTATGAAGTAATACCATACCTTGAAAATCTTGGGGTGCTTCACTCCAAGCAGGCTTGATTTCCACATTCATTCCGTTTTTCTTTAGTTTTGTAGTAAACATTCCATCTTTCCTCTCCTAAAGAGTAATTCCATTTGAATTCCAAATGAAATATATATATGTATATATTTGCTCTAATCCTCTCTTGCTATAGTTATTTGTTATGATTTTAAAGGTATATGGTTAAGGTATTTATTTTCAGTGCAAGCATTTGAAAAGCTTACATTAGAAATGTATTTTAAAAATCTTTGACCTGAATTGGTCATGCAAGACCATTGAAAAAAGAAAAAAATGTGTCACCTTGAATTTTTAGTATTACAAAAAGGACTGAGGCAGCAAAGATGGACAAACAGGGAAAATAAAATACATAAAAATATAGGCAATCAAGGTATAATCTCTAAGTAATACCATATATACAGCTTTTTATATTCAGACAAAGGGTTACAAACACTAAAACTTGCCTGTGTGGTAACATCTTTTAGGAAATTCTTGTCATTGTCTTCAATAGAGAAGATGTTTGGTTGCTTGTACTCCACTAGAAACACCTTTGTTACAACAGTACTCTCCCTGCAGTCCCTGAAAATCAATGTTCACAAAGCTATATAAATGCCATTAAAACCATGTGCAGCAAAAACTAAATCACTGGTGAACACGGTTCATTTGCTGGAACATCTCTTCCAAGCTTGCAAGTCATTATTTCAGTTAGTAAGTACAATCCTGGGCAATACTCTCAAAAATTGCTGCTTACTGCTTTGTTTTGTTCTTTTTTTTTTTTTTTAAGTTAAAAATGTGCGCAATAAGAAGTTATCAATAAAATGTATGGATACTTTAATCCCTCAACATCTTTTACCTGTATAACTCCTGATACTGCTGTGTTAATCTAGATAGTGATACAAGAAAATACATACCCTAGGCCTAGGATGTCCGTGCACAAGGAATATAACATTATATTCCAATGCAGATACAAGCAAAGGCTACCTGTAGGTGCTAACAGAGGGGAACAGCAAGCCCAGATCCCCAGCTGGACTCAATGTTTCTGCTCCCTTGGAAAAAAAAGGATAAAAATACAACAGAGAATGCATGTATTCCCTGTCTGCCTCCAAGCATGAAATTAATTATGGGAAAGTGAATGGCTGTGCAGCAAAATCCATTTCTCTGGATTGTTGTATTTTTACTTTATTCTTGTGCATGCAACATTGTACTTAAGCTGTGAGGTCTGGCATTCCCTGCTCCTTCCAGAGCAGATATGCAAATTCCTGGGAAGACCAACTTTTATAAATCTATTGAATCACTGCATGCTTTCTGACCCTAGAAAACACCATGCTAGTTCCTCTGGCATTTTTGACCACTCCGATAGATGAACTCTAAGTACAGTGTATTTTATTAATTTCTCACCCACAGCCTCTATGGATCATTGGCCTACATCCACGGCCCAGAAGATAAACATCCTAGAGATAACTCATCCCCATAAACACTTAATGAATAAAAAGTGTTATGAGAAAGTGAAGACAATGCAACCCATAAAGATCACTTAGATTGCAAACTGGTTGGGGAAAGAGCCGTCTCTCATTTGCTAAGTACAGGGTGCTTTAATCAACATGGCTCCAAGCCACTGCTGGCATATCTGCCCCTTGCCAAAACAGAACTAAAATAAACCAGGATACTTACTTTGTAACTGCGAGTGCTTTGACCATTATTTTCCCAACTGGTAAAATGATAGGACCCTTATACTTAAAAGAGTTGTGCTCTCCATAGCCAGGTTTCCTAATGGGTTCTGGTTTACTTCCATCTAAAGTGTAATAAATAGAGACCTCAGGTGTATCTGAAAGACACAGTGAAAGTAATTAGCCAAACTGTGTGAGAACTGTAAAAAAACAAACTCTACACTTCTGGAAATACTACTGTGCTTGATTTTTCTCACATAAACAAAATAAAGCAGTTGCATAAATGACTGAAAGTTCAGGACCAAAACTGCTTCTCCCATGAAAAATTGGTTACTAAATTAATGCAATTTCATCATAAGCAATATTTCTCTTCATAAAGTAGCCATACAATGGTTTTGTAGGAAAACATTGCAACAACTTGTCTGTTCTAACAACAGAAAAAATATTTTCTCCCATGATGACAGGTGGAATTGCATAAATTGTAAGGAAGTCCTTTAGGGGGAGCCTGGCACATGATACTTTCAGATACTGGGTTTGCAGTCACAGCAAAATGCAACAGCTTAAAGAGCTGATCTTGGAAGCAATTAAGACCACTAACATACAGAAGTAACTTGTATGTCAATAATATTGTTTGAATGCATAAAATCAAGTGCAAGTATATTTGTTGTATCAAAACACAGTTAATTTTATAAGTTACTTAAGGAAGTGGATACTTATAAAGATGTGATAAAGATCATAATTAAATGCAAATAAAAGTATATGGGCTAAAAGTTTCAAATGGTAACATAAGAAAAGGTATTACATAGAGTCAAAGCTGTTATTCATACCTGATTTTATTTCTACAAGAGTATTCGTGTCTATTTCATGTTTAGCCTTCCCTGGCAGAGGGATTCGAAGTGGTATGACCTGAGGAACTGAGACAGAGCCAGCTGTCATTTTTCTCACCAGTGATCTTTAAAACAGGAAAATAAAAAGGCAGACAATAATTTTTCTTAACAGAAGAATGCATAAATAAATATGATCTTTTAATGTGATTCCTTATCTTCATTTGTTTCTCTTAGAAAAGAGAACACCGGATACTTTAACCTGCTCACTCTCATTAATATTTACATGTTTTTCACATTGAAAAAGATCATAATGACCACCACACTTATGACTTTTTCTCCTATTCTAGAACTGTGAACAAAGCTTGAGACGAGTTCCGTTGCCTTTATTTCACTTTGTCTTTCCTTGCTCAAGTCTGATTTCCATGTATTCAAGTGAAACAGCCTTAGCATCATGCGTCAGTGGCACATGCTAGGAGGGAACAGTGAAGTATCTCAACCCTAATTGTTAAAGATATGGTGTCATTTTCTCTGCAGGAAGAACCAGCTACTTGTTTCATTGTGGCCACCTGAATGTATGTCAGTGCAATGCAAGAAGATGCCCTGAAAAGGGCTAGAGAGAGACAGATATTTCTTAAACTTACCTCATTTATGGTTTGCATTGAGAATATACCTATAAAGCAGGTGCCAAACATTATTTATCATAATTTACACAGTCATTATCATGTCACAGAATTCAAGAGTGAATTTGGATACAGTAACTTTTTACAATACAAAAAGAGGTGCTACAGATCTTAGGAATTGATATTCAGGGCCAGGAAATGTGTCTGCACTAGAAGGATTTGGTTTTGTAACTAACCTTTCAATCCTCCAGAAACGTCTCGTACCCTACCCACCAACGCAGACAGTCAGGATTCAGCACAGAGGGTGTTTGCTGGCCCACACTCTCACTGGGGCAAGTCACTGGGCTGCCTGCAGCTGCCCATCTCCTGGCTGGGTTGCCCGTAATGAGCACAGGCAGTTCTCAGCCAAGCTCTCTTGTGCTGCCCATTGTGGAAAAGTCAGTAAGGGTGTGTAGATCAGGCCTTTACCTGACATGAACGGCAGCAACTGGTTTCCCTCAAGGCCCCGCCAGCTGTTGGCACACCTAGACCAGAAGCACAGGGCCCCCTTTCAGCCTGGTGGGAGCCCACCAGCGGGACCAAAGAGGTCCTGTCAGCAGCCCCACTGTGACGGGCGGCGGCCCCAGCCCCGCTGCACCTGCCCTGCCCGGCCAGGCCCCGTGCCCCTTCCTCCCACCACACAGCCCTGCCCGCCCCACTCCATCCCCACCTGACAGCCCCGGCCTGCCACGCTTGATCCCACTGCTCCAGCCTGCTCACCCCTCTCCACCCTTTTACACCACCCTGCCCACCCCACTCGGTCCCATAGCAGAGGCCTGCCCACCCTCAGCACCCACCCGAACGGCCCCTGCTCACCCCGCTCAATCTCTGCTGCAGAGCCCCTGCCTGCACCGCTCGATCCCTGCCCACCCTGCTCGATCCCTGCTGTGAAGCTCCTGCCCACCCCACTCGATCCCTGCTATGGAGCCCCTGCCCACCCCCACTTGATCCCTACC
>VXAL01004968.1:2388-35068 GCA_013399475.1 Chauna torquata | reverse complement strand
CCCGGCCTCGCCCCTCGTCCTCCCGCCCCTTCCCCCGCGAGCGCGGCCGCCCATTGGTCCGCGTGCCGCTGCTTAGCAACCGGCCCCTTCCCCCCCTCCCACTCCGTGCTGCGGCGCGCGGCTCTGACGTCATCTCTCCGCGCCGCTGCGGCCGGGCCCGGTGGCGGCTGCGGCTGCGGCTGCAGCTGCCCGCGGCGGTGTCGGGCCGCTGCCGGGCCGCTGCGCCATGGCGGAGGTGAAGGTAAAGCCGGAGGTCCCCGACCCCGTGGACATAGAGAACAGGTGTGCTGGGGGAGGGCCCAGGGCGGGGAAGAAGGCGGTGAGAGGAAGGAAGGGTCCCGGGGGTGCGTGAGGGGAGCAGCGGGGCACGGGCCGGGCCTCGGTGGGTGCGGGTCAAGGCCCGGGTGCCGTTTTTGCAATGGGTCTCCCGCGAGAGGCTCGGTGGCGTTTGGTGGCGCCGTCCGTGTTGTGCTGGGCGGTGCCTGGGCGGTAGTGAGGGGTGGGGTCCTGTTTCATTCGGCTGCTGTGGTTATTTTTGTTCTTGGAATACTTTACGCAGGGGAATTGCAGCTTTTCTGCTTTAAGTCGTTTGTTTCTAAAAGACATTTCATCGTTATTTGCATCCTCCCGCTAGTTAGCAATTCCTTCCCATCCAAACCTTTTTCATAATGGAGCTGTACAGGGAGTCTTAAACCCTTGTTATGGGGGCAGCATAAAAGTAAAATGGAGCACTGGAGCTGTCGCAAAGAACAACGTTAGTTTTTCCAGTAGTTGCAGAAGTGTATTTGTCAGAAAAAAAGGTTACATGCTATGTCTCCTCAATAGGCATGACTGAGAATCAGTTCATTGGTACTTTTTCCCTGAGTTGTTCTCTTCCCCCCTCTTCCATCCTCACTCTAATAAACTTTTGGCATTGGTTTTGGATACCACAGGATATGATTTTAAACTTGCTTTTTCCCTCTCCCAGGATTATTGAACTGTGTCATCAGTTCCCTCATGGTATCACAGACCAAGTGATTCAAAATGATATGCCTCACATGGAAGCCCAGCAGCGAGCCATGGCGATCAACAGGCTGCTCTCGATGGTAGGGCACTCATGGCTTCTTGTGTTACTTCAGCTAACCTGGAGCACTTTTCGTACGGACAAGCTGTGTATCAGCTGGTTAGCTGAGCAGGGCTAGCAAACTGATCTCATTGGATTTAGTGGCATTTGCTGTAACTTATAGTTACCATAGCGTGCTTTTGGTTGCCATAATCAATTAAAACGTACCTCAAAACTTACTGTTTCCCTTCTGTAATACAATGTTAATATGAATGTATGTAGTCACATGGATGTATAGGTTAGGAAGCTACCACTGAGAAGTAACACTTGTTTTTTGGTGTGTGCAGAGTTCTTTGGTCTTTTTCCTGTGTATTACTTTCTTTGTAAAAACAGAATGTGATACGGTGGTCTACTGTGTAACAGTCAAGTGCAAGTGTAGTTACCATGGTTCAGCAGGTGGTAAGACAGCCACAGGTGATAAAAGCAAGGCCGGTTATGGAATGAATTAGGTAGAGATGAAGGAATGGATGTTAGCCTATGGTCTTATATGTGAAGCTCTTCACCAAACCCCTCACAAAATCCCAGGATTGTGGATTACTCCGATGGTGAGCAGGTGAAACATCTGAAGGAATTTTTTGCATCTTCTAGAAATTTTCCACATCTCACTTGGCATTTCCTTTTATGTTAACAGGACTCTGCCGAAGGTAAGAGTAAGGATCGCAGTCAACTACTTCTGCCACATGTTGAGGAATAGATAGGAACTGTTGAGTCTTGGTTCACTGTGGTGTGAACTCGAGTAGCAGCTAAATGTGCATGGTCTTTAAAGATCAGGATTCCTTTCGGTTCCTTAGCTAGCTGCTCCATAAGCACGTGAAATCAAGAAATAAAGCAGACTGGGTGATGCAGTGGAGAGAGCACTGTTGAAAAGAAAGGCACTTCTTTTCTCAGAAAGAGGGCTGTTAGAAAGTATCCAAACTGAGCAAGGCTTCCCCCGCTGCTTTTTAAATAACCAGAACTTCTTAGCTTGGGCTATACTAGATGGTACTGGAGGTAATCTAATCCATCTCTTTTTGGTCTTTCTGTTTATCAGTATGTTTATCAGGACGTTGACATTCTGTTTTCAATAACTTTTGAATGGGTTGGCCAAATTTCACAGCGAGGCTTCAAAGACAGCTAAGACTTGAAAACTTGTTTAAAATAGATGTCTTCAGGAGTGGGATTTGGGGGGAGATCTATTAAATACGTTTTGTGCGGGAGAAACAGCAGTGAGAGCTAGGCCTTAATAAGCTTCTGGGACTTCACATGAGATAAGCTGCAAGTACTTCATCTGTAGAAAAGTATTGAGGGGGATCATCCTGAAGTGTGAGCTCCAATCAATCACATAATGCAAATCTGTAAGAAACAGGACTGTAACTATGGGGAAGGGATTAGCTAGCAACAGAAGAGTGAATGTTAACTAATGCTGTTATATGCAGATATGTTCTTGGACTTGTCTAATTGCTTGCCTCTTTCTCCAAAACAGGAAATGGGAATTTGCCTGGCTTAGGCATGGGTGTGAAAGACAGGACAAGTCTTTTGTGTGTGGGAGATGCCAGTAATTTGCCTCTGAGAGGCACTCGCAATCCTGGCTGTCAGTTTTCCAATGATATCTACAAAACCAAAAAAAAAAAAAAAACCAACCTTTGCTACTGGAAGTCAGAATTGTTTGAAAGTCTTGTTCAGTAGAGCTCTAACTTGATTTCTAGATGGCCATGCAATTGAGCATTTTTTTAGGAAGCAGGAGAAATGTATACAAGAACTCAATGCCCCTTGTACCGTGGTGAAAGTTAGGAAAAACAATAGGAAGTGCATAGATGTTGTGGGAAGAAGCTGGAACTGTATTTGTTATTTCTGATAGCTAACGATAAATGGATACTCATAGGGGAAAAAATATCCTCAAGGGTATCGTTGTGTCCAGCAGTTAGAAGTGTTCATTTTCCTTTTTTTTCAATTCAGCTTACATAAAATATATTTTCTTTCTTTAGAAGTTAAAGAGATTTTTGCCACATTCTGAAACAAGCTGTTTGAAGGAATGTAAATGCTCTGTGCCTGTTTCTCATAGGGGCAACTGGACCTTCTCAGGAGCAATGCAGGTCTCCTATATAGAATCAAAGAGTCTCAAAATGCAAGGTAAGTCTCGCTCTTGTTGAATAAATATTTGAACACAGTTCTGCCACTCATGTGCCACATTGCTGAGAAAACACTAAGCAGTTTAACATGGATTCTGTAGTAGGCATGTTACAGAACTTAACTGCTTGTTTCGGGAGGGTACACTTAACTCCGCTGAGCCAATCCTCGAAACTGTTTTAGTGGCCACTACTGAACAGAGCCTACCATGGAACACCAGCCCTAACTTGCTGGTAGAGTTTGTGAACTGGCAAAGTGATCTGTGCAAACAGATGTGTATGCTCAGGTGAAATCCAGCTGAAGGTTGACCATACCATCTGAGACTGTGGTTCTGTGGTCTTCCTCACTGCTCATGTTGCATGATCAGTACTCACATTTATAGCGGTTGCAGGAGACCACTTTATCTGCTGCTCATGCTTTTTATTTGATTTATGTACCTTCAAACCATGTTTTGTGATGACTATGTAAATCTGGGTAAGAGACACCTAGATTTACTTCTAGAAAGAAATATCCTCCAAATTATCCTCAATGCAGGCATCTCAACCTCTTTCCAATGCATTAAAAAAAGATTGCTGAATTCAGGCTTTCTCAGACCAGTGACAAGGCATGTTTTAGAGTTTGGAGCACTCTACTATCCCTTTGTAGACATTCCTTCCAGAGACAGATTATCCCAAATTATGCTCTGTGAGTGTTTGACCTTCCACAGTTGTGTTAGTACGTGACTCCAAATTTCCCATTGTTATGACAAGTTGAGTGATTCCTGGTTACTCACATTTCTTTTCAAACCTATGCTCTTTTCTCTTTACTGTGGCTTCTCATTGGCAAGCTTGGATTGATCCGGAGAGGTTTAGTGTCATGTGTTGTATTTACCAGTGGCTGGCTTATTGTTTAGGTTTTTTTCTTTGTGTGTTGTGTTTTTTTCATAGTATTTGTTTCAGTTTAAAACTTTCAGGCTTTGGACCTTTAAAAAATCCTGATGTCTGTCCTACTTTACAGTAAAATGAAAGGCTCTGACAATCAAGAGAAGCTGGTTTACCAGATTATAGAAGATGCAGGCAACAAAGGTAGTTGAAATAAATTATAACTGTGAATGTAACTAGCTCTATTTATGGAACTGTTCTTGTCCAAACTTTTAAATGCTTGTCCAGACAACAGAAATATAAAATCTACAGTGCCCTTAACAAGTCTGTAGCTAATGTTCCATGTGCCCACTTCTTTAAGAAACAAAGAAAGACATATTTCTCTATTAAAATAACAACTTCTCCTAACTGACTTTTTGGGACTTCTTTCAGAATATGAATTATGACTTATTTATGGGGCTGTCAAACTGAAGAATCTGTGCAGAGCAGTCACTACTTAAAAGAAAACACGATATCTATATTGGATTTAACGGCTGTGTTGCTAGCAGTGGTTTCTGCTGGCAGTTACACTTTCTTGTCAGTCTTTGCACATCCTGGTTTAGAGGTGACAGGTAGAACTGGCTGTAACTTTTTTGTTGTTGAAGCAAACACTAGTTACCTAAAAATGCGAGAACATTTATTTGATGTATTCGTTTGAGCAATCAAATGGGGTCTACATGTAAGAGCTCTCCGAGGAGGAGTAAAGGGCAGAAGGACAGCATGGTGGCTGTGGCATGTGTTTTTTGTTTTGTTTTGTCAGTTGATTTTTCTTCCATCCTCTTCTGCCTCTTCCGTCCCTTTTGCTGGGAGTGGTAGGATCGGGAGTACATCCTATGGTTGGCAAGCAAATCAAGCAATGTTGTGATAAGTTTCTTGGTTTGTGAGTACTTACAGAAAAAAAAAGACTGCTTCTTGTAATTCATTTCTCTTTTTACACAGGTATTTGGAGCAGGGACATTAGATACAAAAGTAATCTGCCTTTAACGGAGATCAACAAGATACTGAAAAACTTGGAAAGCAAGAAACTAATTAAAGCAGTTAAATCTGTGGCAGTGAGTAGTTTGACTTTTTTTATCCATTTCAGATGTTTGCTGTGCCCTGTACATGTTTGAACAGGGGACTGGGAGCGGAGAAGCCTTGTTCTGCCGCCAGCTTTGTCACCAGCTATGCACCCACATTTGACTCTCCACCTTTAGAATGCATGTTTGAGGTGCACCAGATACAAGAGGCTGTAATGTTTACTAAATCATCAACATACCACTAACAAACTGAATAATAATCTAAATAAGTAATAAATACATCACTATTAATATGCAGTTCTATCAGTGTTCACACTAGTGTTAATTACATACCATTATTATCAAATCATAGTTTCATTGCTCTTAATTCTTTATTACACAAAACTGTTGTTACAGTTCTGTTACTCTTCACAAACCTGTCCTGCTTATTACTAATATGCAATTCTGTTCCATTTTCTCTGCCCTACCATACACAGTCTTCAGGATGTAGACCTAGGGAAGAGTCTGGGTTACCTAAAATGTTTTCCTCCAGCATCCCAATGGGCTTGGGTCCGTAGGTCAGCTTCTTTGCTGCCTGTAGGCATCCACACTCCTGCCATCTGCAGATCTTTCCCTCTGTTGTTCTGACTCATTTTTCTACTTTTTTGTGTTGTTTCTTGACTCTTTTCCACCACCTTCTGTATGTTTTTTCTGCACTCGGTCTCCACCCAAATAAGCAACCTGCTTATAATTACTTTGTCTCTACTAGTCCCAACTTTGCTACATTTGTACCAGCATGTGGTATTACTGATACCTTAGCGCACTCAACAGTATATGGTACTAGTGATATGATTACCTAGCTGCAAGTGACCTTGCAAAGTTGTTCTTCCCAGAAGATCCCACAACTCCTGTCAGTTATCTGGTTCATACTGGATATGTATTGTTTAAACACTTCTGAGACATTTGATTCTGTTTTAGTCTTGTTTATTCTACTTTTTTCCGGTTACTCAAACACTTTCTTATCTTACATGCAAATAGTCCACATGCAAGATTGAGGCTTATTCTTTCAATACTTCTGCAGCATCCTGCTCTCCCTCACCAGCTTAATTGAAAGTCACTGGTATGAGCATGTTCTTTGGGCATTCTTCTGGTTGCCAGCAGAGGTTGCTTGTTGCAGGGCCTGGAATGCTAGCAAGGCCACTTGTTCATGAACTCCTGGAAATTTTATACAGCGTGCATTTTCTGTGTGTCAGTTTCTCATGTGTACCATGGAGGCAATACCTTGACTTGTGCATGTGCGTTAAAAAAAAAAAAAGAGAATTTGGACACAGGAGAGAAGCAGTAGCCTTTTCATGTTTTCATAAGTGGTGCTTACTTCATCTAGTCATGTGGGGGCAGTAATGCTGCTCAGATTGCTTCAGTGTTTGCTGTGTAGTTCTTTGGACAGCCATTGTTCTTTAACTGTCTGACTACTAATATCAGGACCGAAGGGGCATTCCTATTCACCCCATCAAGGTGTGGCAGAAAGGAGTGGACTCACAAGAACTAACTTTAAGTGCAGGGGTTAATCATGTAAGGGTCCTTCTATCATCAGTGCACGGGTTGTCTTCTGCAGAAACAGTTGAAAGCCTCTCAGTTAAGTTCCTCTAAAGACACTCTTCTCTCCTTCTTCCCCTGTGGAGGGGGATTAGGCTAAAATTTAAACTATGAGATCTTCTTCAGTGAGGTTTGTATTGTGTGCACATTGTTAGTAGGATTGTCTCTTCTAACAGTATGTTATAAAAATGATTAGGAGTCTAAATGTATGAATCTTCTCCTTATGTCCATGTTATCTAAGGGTCAAACACATTAACGATATCTTGAGTCAGCTGGATTTCTGTGCCCTAGGTTTTAGGAGCAATAAACTATCTCTTCTTGCAGATATTTTCTTTAATCTTCCTTTCTTATGGAATAAGAACTGTGCACTTTTCTCTAACAGGCATCCAAGAAGAAGGTGTATATGCTATATAACCTGCAGCCTGACAGGTCTGTGACTGGTGGGGCTTGGTACAGTGACCAAGACTTTGAGTCTGAATTTGTGGAGGTGTTAAATCAGCAATGTTTTAAATTTCTACAGAGTAAGGTGAGTGCCACCACTAAATCATTCTTCCATTTGTATTGTGCAAGTAATACTTTTATTTCTAAAACCATTGACAGACAAGGCTTAAGTTTTCCATGGTGTTTTCTGTGTTACCCATTGTTATAACTGGATCAGCAAATCTGTACTGGATTTTTGTTTGTCACAGCAAGTGTGATGATATTGCATTTTAATAATGCATATTTTTGCACCCTTTGCAGGGAGTGAAATCTTCCATCTCCAAACTCCAATGACAAGCTAGGCAGCAAAGGACACGGGACCCAAAAAAACCAGCAAAAGTTACTATTTTCCCCTCAGAGCTCCTTGTTTCTGAGAGGGCAAAAGGCACTAGACAGTCAGCTCTGCCTAGAAGACATTTTTCTATAGTCTAACTGCAGTAGAATCCTGTTCTCCACTAAGCAGGTCCTAGGCAGATTGCAGCATTTTTCTGTTCCATTAAAAAATATTTTAACGGGCACTAGGTACAACAGAAACTTCTTTTGTGTCAACAAAACACCGAATGCTGATATTCCTTCATGTCAATCTAAATTACCGTGTAAATTTTGTGTCATATATAGTATAAAATTGTTTGGATGTGCACTGCATTATCTTGCATACATCAGTCTTGAAGACATAGCTTTAAAAGCTAAATAAAAAACATGTCCCAGAAATGGTTTGCAAATCAACTTTTTATACTTCAGTCTGCCTGAAACTGAACTATGAAGGAAGCTCTTGTCAGTGAGTATTGAGTAGAACTCATCTTTGTTTTTTTTCCTTCAGGCGGAAGCAGCTCGAGAAAGCAAACAGAACCCCATGATACAGAGGAACAGCTCATTTGCATCCTCCCATGAGGTGTGGAAATACATCTGTGAACTGGGTATCAGTAAGGTCAGAATAGATTCGTCTTACTAATCTCAAATTTGTCAATGCATGACTACCTACAGGAGTTAGGTCCTGCAAGTTTCGTGAGGGTCTGATAAATGCTTTACTACCCTATGGTTACTGCAGTGGAGGTGGGCTTTGCTGCTCTGTTGCCTTTTGAGGAGTGTCAGTTGTGCTGTATGGGAATTCAGGGTAGTTTGTACATGTGGGTTTTCAAAGATGTGTAAGTTAGTGTTCACATCCTTGCTGATGGGAACTGGAATCAGTTTTCATTCAGTAATCTCAACCAGGACACATTTTATAATTTCTTTCAAGTTTGCCTGTGCACTTCAAGCAGTTTGGGGGGTGGTGGTGGTGGAACAGAACAAAACAAAAATGCCATTATTGGTCACCATCAACAGATGTCAGTACTCTTGACATTTTCTTCTTCCACAATTGTTTTGCTGTAAAACTGGAAATGTATCATATTAGGATGATGTAGACACTTGAGCTGTATAGGGAAATCCTTTTTGGCCAAGCAAGGCTAGTGTAAACCAAAAGTGCTTGGGAAGAAAGGCTTTATTTTTGTATCTGCACAACCTCATAAAGTGCCTGGTAAGAGCTGTGTCTTTACCTGGGCTAGGTTAGAACTCCAAGGGTTTGTTACTCATGGGGTTTACTCTTGTTTCCTACTTGCAGGACTTATTGGCACATGTCTTTCCTGTATTTATTTTGCAAATTGTTTTTTAGGTAGAGTTGTCAATGGAAGACATTGAAACCATTTTAAATACACTAATATATGATGGAAAAGTGGAGATGACTATTATTGCTGCAAAGGAAGGGACGGTAGGCAGTGTGGATGGACAGATGAAGTTGTACAGAGCTGTTAGTCCTCTCATACAACCCACTGGATTAGTCAGGACACCCTGTGGACTCTGCCCAGTAAGTAATGCATTCTGTATATGAATAGGTGGATGCATGCACATTTTGGACACAATTCTTTGAATGGCCAGCCAGAGCAAACCAAGGTCATGCTTGTGAGTGATTCTTATGGGTTTCTAAGTCAACTGTGCTCACGAGTATCATCGGTGATGCTTTAGCTATGGTTTAAAAGGCAGAGTCTTTAGTTTAGACCAGGATGTTTCCCACTTACATGCTGTCTCTTCCCTTTACTATGTGTAACAGGGTGCTTTCAAGTTCAGCCTGTTCCAAAATAATAACATTTTATTATCTGATCCCAAGTTGTTCGCCTAGTTATATCTTTTAACAAGCTAACTGGCTTCTGTTTAGCTTTTGGTCTCCTCTGCATGGATCATGAACTGATCCCTGGGTAAAACTTGCCAGGCGTGTCTGTTTGCGTCATTTACTACAGCGGGGTCTGTTTGTTTTGTTGTGCTCACATTATTCTTCCTCAGAGCTGGCACTGGACTTCCTATACTCTGTCCTCTGCTAGACTACTGTTTTTCTACTGGGAAAGGAGCAGAAAACACAAGACCATGCTACTTCCAGTTAAGTCATGCTTGCTGTATATAATTGCTGTACTGACACAGGGCTTTCTTTCCCAGGTTTTTGATGATTGCCATGAAGGTGGTGAGATTTCTCCATCAAACTGTATTTATATGACAGAGTGGCTGGAGTTTTAAGGTGAAAAAAATGAACTGGATTCATTCTTCACAGCCAAGGTGACAAAGCAGCTTGCTTTTTTAAAAGTGGACTTCTAAATTTGTGAGTAACTTTGATATGGACTTCCTTTAAGTAAACATAAAGCAGCAACACATCAATTGTGTGAGCAGTCCTGTGAGCGGACTGAAAATCAAGCCAGCACTGAAGATCAAGGCTGAAGCGGAAACAGATCCATTCTTGTACAAAAACGTGGGTGTGTGGCTTGAAAAGTGCCATAGAACAACTGGGTGGTGATGCGTCTCTTTCAAGGAATGTGTTGAGTACTCCACAGACAGTTATTTTTGAATAAGAGAAAATAAGTCATCAGCTGATCAGAAAAACTTGCTAATGAGTGTTGCCAAGAATGAGATCCCAAACTTTGCTTTCAGGCTAACACTGCTGGTGGGAACTTAAGTCCTAAAGCTGACACTTTTTTCCCCATCTAATTGGAGACTAAGAATCTGATGTGGGAAAGATCCTAAATATGTTAAACAGAACTCACTGGTTCTTTACCATCTTTCTTACTTGCTAATTCATTATTAAAACACCATTTGATTTTTCTTCTCTATGTTTGTGGTTCTTTTTCTCCTCTGCTGTCATTGTCTGGTGATGTATCTGTTGTATTTATTCCTTCATCTGACAGTTAGAGGATCATCTAATCTGTGTTGCTGTGTTCTGGCAGCTGCATCATGTACATACATATGTCAGCTGAAATTTTGAATATAAGTATTCTGTGAAGATGTGCTTTCCAGAAGAGAAACAGTTCCTCTGGCCTGACACTACAGGTATAGGGAAAACTTTTATAGATTGAATACCCTCAGGGTTGCAGAAGATGCCAATGACAGCTGTTTGAACACAAGTATGGCCTCTGGTCTTGGTTTCTGATCTGAGAAAGGCATGATACTGGCATATCATCAAAAAGCATGATTTTCTCTTCCTGTGATGTGGAGCCAATTTGTTTCTTTCAAACATAGCCTCTCTGGCTCCTTCTCCGTGAGTCTCTGGACTGATAAATTGGTAATAACTTATAAACTGTGTTGTCATAAGCCTATTGCCCTTGATGGTGGCCCAAGGCATGCTGAAACACGGACCTGTTCTTTGAGGAAACTAGACACAGCTCTCTGACTATGGATATCTGGCAGTATTAGAGGTGTGATACTGTCTTTGGAAATGTGGGTTCAAATCCTGCTTTGGAAGTAAACAGACTTTTGTACTAATTGTTATGCTAATTAGTTGCATCACTTCTTTGTTAACCTGTAATCAAACAACATCTTGAAAAGTCAGCTCCTTTCTCATAAATGAGAATATTGTGCGTATATGGTACAGTCAGCTCTCCACCATCCAGAATAACAGCTGGGATGAAGTACTCGTGGGCAGGGCAGTGTAGACACGTGAACTTTGCGGAGAGAGTCTGGTCCCAGTACAACTTGCTGCCTGTGGCTTAGCCTTGCTGGATGTCTGCACAACTACTCGGTATCTTTGTGATAGCCTCCTGGCGCTGGAAAATGATTAGTGGGGTTGAGCACAACAATGGACCTGTTGCATCTAGCTATTTACAGAACTCCCTGTCTGAAAATAAGCCCTCCTTGGACACTCTGTTGGGAGGGTGAGGGTAAGCACCTGTGCAACTGAGTTGTCAGCATGGCAGGAAGTCTGACCATGAGTAGTAAACAGTTGGCTCATAAAGACAGATTTTGGAGGACAGCCTACTGAAGTAGGGAGACTGTATTGGTTATTTTAATACTGTCCAGGAATTTGTTACTTCTAAATGTGGTCTGGATGCCATAAGGAAGTGCTCAGATCTTGCTTGATTCCTGTTTTCCTGCTTACTGTGTGGACCACGGACAGAAGGCTAATGGTGTTAGGTACTGCCCAAGGAACAAAAAAAATTTCCTGTCTCATAAAGGGAAAGTGTATACACAGAGGCAGCTAGGCATATTGTCTTACACTGGAGCAAATGATAGATGGAACTGATAAGCTGGCACACCTGTGGAATGAGTTTGATGGTGTTGGCTAGTGTGAACACCCACAGCTGTCTCTCTCTTTTGTTGCAGTGTTGTCTCTTGAGGTGACAAGGAGGCATCTCTCTATCTACAGAGGCAGAAGTGTTGTCACAAAGGAGATGGGGGGGTGAAGTTATTAGATGTTTGTTCTTTCTCTGCCACCTTTAACCACTCAGCACACTGAAGCCTGAGAAAAATGCTGCTTACTTCATTGGAAGGAGTCTTAACCTCAGCTTAAAGCATCCGTTATGTGGCCAAAGATAATTCAACTGAGATGTGGGGCTGGATTGTCTTTGTCTTCCTGCTTTCAAAGACGACCTAACACAATGGGGCCTGCATCCTGCTGTTGCAGAGATAACACAAATTGTTTGCACTGTACTTCAGCTAGAAGATAGCTTTCAGGGAAACTACACATCCTTATCAGGCGATAGGTCAATTTATGCGGTATCACCATATTCATTGGCAATAAGAAAAAGGACAGAGAGCTTACTGTCAGTGAACAGCTTTAGGAAGTAGACAGCTGGTCTATTGAGCCCTTTAAATTCTGCCTGATTTATACTGGGTTTATCTGGTTTAGATAACTTTATCTTTGTGGTCCCTGAAGCTTCTTAGTGTTGCAGTTGTAACAAGACTTCTCAAATTTGGAAAACATATGCCTATAGAGAAAAGTAAAGCAATTTCACTTTCCTATCTGTAAAATAGGAATCTCTGATCTATCTAAATGAGAAGAATGATCCTTCTGTCACTCTGGTTCTTCATGAACCTGGCTGACCTATCAGGCTGTTTAAAAAGAGAATAAATATCAAAAGGTAACTCATTAATAGTCTAGTCTTTTTCCTACCTGACTTCCTTTGGTTTTCTCTTCTACCTGGCAAAGCTGTCCCTATTACAATGTGGTATGAAATGTAATGTTTTAAGGAAGTTATACAAGCTCCAGTACTGAACATCAAAACAACCTCCAAAATATCTTACACTTGGAAGCACAAGCTGCTCATTTCTTTATGCAGGCCTCATACAAGAGGGCACACAGTTCAGCAAGCATACTCTGCTTATACCTCTCACTTTTGTTGAAGGTGTTAAGCATGATGTCTTTTCATCTGGTGTTGCTCAACCACCCACACTGAAGAGCTCAGTCCCATTCCCGTGAGCCCTGTGGTGTGCAGCTCGCCAGTGGTAAGCAGCTGTCCAGAAGCAAGTTGGAGGATGGTCACACCCAAATGCCATCTTCATGTGAAATCAAGTGCAGGATTGCTTTTTTTTCCCAAGAGAAACGTTAACTACAGAGCCAGCCTGTACTGTGAACGGAGAGAAAGTACAGCTATCAGGTACTGTTTAACATGTTTAGCCTTTACAGTCCAAAGTTTAAAACATTAATGACAAACTTAAAGTTTTGATAGTGAAAACTGTGGCTGACTGGCTTTTTGGCTTTTTCCTTTTTTTTTTTTTTCCCTAATCTGCTTACACCTCTCACTTCTATTGGAGGTGTCGAGTGATGGCTGTTCATCTGGTGCTGTTTGAGTGCCATCTTCTGCCTCATCGTGGTATGGCTGCCCTGAGATTCGAGAAAGAAAAGAGAGCTCTTAAACTCTGGTTTGCTGTTTTGCCTCCATGTGCAGAGCAGTTACTGGGGAGAAAACAACAGTGAGTGGGGACAGCTGGGTCTCCTACTGCTGCCAAACATTTCCTGCTCTGAAACAGGGTGTAGGCATCTTAACATACAGGGCCGTCTTCCACACCATGCAGACTGCTTCCCATTTTGCTTCATGTGGCTGGAAACGTCTGTCACAGAGTGATGGGTGGCCAGGCACGCAGCCATGCTGAGCCCAGGGACAAAATGCCCCATGGATGGTCTCCGAGTTCCTGTTGAAAACATTCACTTGCTCCCTCACAGAGTTAATTAGAATCATAGAATCGTTTAGGTTGGAAGAGATCTCTAAGAGTCCAACCATTAATTACTGCACTTGCTGCTGCCCAGGTGATCTGGTGGGTGGGGAGGAGAGGAAGCTGAGCTAACGCATAACAGGTTGGGGCTTATGTGCTTAGCCTGTGTTTCCCCCTCTCTCTCACTTTCTGAGCAAGCTTCTGATTACTTCAGGTTAACAGAAGAATGGGAAAATTTTTGCATGAGTTCTTGGTGGTGGTCTGTATAGAAGCACAGGGCTTTAGGATTTTGCTCCATGTGGAAGCTCACAGTACTTGCTCAATGCTTTAATTAATCTAACGCTAGCAGGATGGGCACAAATCAGCCCTGAAGCCTGGGTCCCAGCGAGGAACTGTGCTTTGCTCTTGAGACATGGCTGTGAAAGGAAGATGTGAAATGGAGTTTAAACTGTAAGACCAGATTTGCTTTGTCTCGTACTGATGCTGCTTGGAGAGGAAGTCCTGGGTCTGCGTGTTCCAAACGTCACTCCTTTTTTAAGCTGCCCAACCAAGCAACTTCAGCATAAGCTTTAGGCTTTCTTCTAATTGCTTTAAGAAAATCATAAAATGTCCCAAACAGACTTTTTTTTTAATTTAAAAGACAGAAAACAGCAAAAACCAAAACATATTGCCCTTGCCCTTGATGGCAAGGCGTTCCCTCTCGGGGGCGACTGACGTCATCCACGCGGCTGCAGCCGCGGATTTACGTTATTCCCACCGCGAGCCGCTTCCTCCTCCGCCTGCCAGCCCAGCTGTGTGAGAGTTGACGCCTCCCCCCCATATTTGGTAGGGGCACCCGCTTCTCTCCGCTAGAAGGCTACACCTGGTGACCCTAGCCAAGATGGCCGCCCTGACGCCGCCGCCGCCACGTTTGATAGGGTCACCCCGCTTCCGCTCCTTCAGAACGGGGAGCGGGTTGCCCTTAGCCAAGATGTCGGCGGAGCCGCGGCGGGGGAGGGCGGGGCGCGCCGTGCCGGTGCCGCCATCTTGTCTATGGGCTACCCCTACCGCTGAGCTGGCCTTGCCGGCTGCGCGGGGCCTGCCGGGAGAGAGCGGCGGCGGCGAGCGGCGCGGGCAGGTGGGCGCTGCGGATCCCCGTGGCTGTGCCGGGGGGCTGGGGGGCAGGTCGGGCAGGCACCTGGCCCGGAGCAGCCCCCGTCGGCGTGTGGGCCCCTTCCCCCCGCCGTCCCCACCTCGGAGCGGGGCCGCGGCCCTCACCGAGCGCTGCCGGGGTGGCTCGGGGCTGAGACGTGAGGCGTTCGGCTGGCGGTGCGGAGCCTTGCACCCTGTCAGGCGGGGCTGTGTTGCTGCGCACGCCGTCCTTCGCTAGCTGGGGGAAGAAATGCCGGGCGAAGTGCCTGAGCTGCGCCCCTGATAGAAAGGGCAGAGACAGCAGCGATGAGCTGGGAGGAAAGCTGCATTAAAACCCCTCTCTGAGGGAGGTGGTGCTTCTGATTTCTCAGACCTGTGGTGAGGGCCGTGAGTAAGGTCATCACGGAGCACCCGTGGTGATGCTTGGGCCTTGGGGCTTCTTCGGCTTTGCTCTGTGTGGGGCTGGGTTCATTGCAGACCTTCCTGGGGGCTTGGCCTCCCCCTGCTCAGAGGTGCTAACGGTGATGGTGGCCTGGGAGCTGGTGTTCGCATCTTGCTCAGAGTTCAGAGTTGAGCAAGGTGGTACAGAGAGCGATTTCTCTGGTATGTTGGGAATTTCTGTCCTTGAGCAGTACATCTCTTCTGAAGTCTGCTGGACTCCTAGTTCCTCCCTTACCTGGAGTGGCACACAGTGCTGTATGCAGAGGGTGTCCAAAATCACTGGAGACCTTGTCTAACCTTTCTGTGAGCAGGGCAGGCTGGCAACAAGGTGACATTTGTGATGAGTGTTTTGGTCTCAGACTTGGTCTCCTTTTGCTCCCAGCAAGGTTTTAGTCCAAGGCTTCGGGATGTATTACAAATCTGACCTGTTTTCCTTCGCTGATCTGCGTTAAGCAGGATTGTCTTGAGGCTGAGTGACTATTGGGATCTTAAATGTGGATCAAAATTAAAAAAACAAAACAAAAAACAACCTTGCATTCTGGCTTCAAGTGTCAGATTTTCTTGTTTCTTGTTGGGTTTGGTGGGGTTTTAATTAGCTGTCTGGGATGTTGACAGTGGACGGAAGAGATTAACGTAGTCACATGGTTCATTCAATGATGGGATTAACTCATAACATAGTGGCTTTGTCCTGCAATGTCTTGTGTCTAAGCATAGTTCCAATGGGCTGACTTCCCTTGCAGTACTGCTGTCCAAACCGGTGACTGCTGCCTGAATATGTGTTGCTTCAGTCCTTTCAGAGCTGCTGCAGCCCCATGGCGACGTACCTGGAGTTCATTCAGCAAAATGAGGAGCGTGACGGTGTGCGTTTCAGCTGGAACGTGTGGCCCTCCAGCAGGCTGGAGGCCACACGGATGGTTGTCCCCCTGGCCTGTCTTCTGACCCCACTGAAGGAGCGCCTGGACCTGCCGCCTGTGCAGTATGAACCGGTGCTTTGTAGCAGGCTGACTTGCAAAGCGGTGCTTAACCCACTCTGGTACGAATTTCTTAGCTGGGGATGTTGAGGATGTTGAGAGAGGCCGGATAGTGTCTAGTTCTTATCCTAACGTCCCTTATTCCTCATTCCCTTTTTTTCTCAGCCTGGTGCTTGTTGGACTATTTCATTTAATTATAGTGAGTACATTAAAAGTTGTGCATGCCTAGTGAGATACGCTGAATGCCAGCCTCTTACTGGAGCTGCCAGAACCCAAGGAGAGAGGAGTGTCTTCGGGGGAGGCTGTTAAGCTGGAGATAATATGGAAATGGCCAATCCTGTTACCATCCTAGAGAATTTTGTGGTGGATGATGAAATGTAAAACAAACAATGATGCTGTTTGTACTGATATTGTCCTCTGGGCTGTGATGTTCACTTGGTTTCCTGTTTTCTACGCATACTACTGCTCATAGGTCAGCTCCAGTCTGAGCATCAAGGTTTTCTCTGGAGTTTTGCTGGGAACTTAAGAGGAATAATCTTTATCCCAAAATCATGTGGTGATTGTACTTACTCGGAGCATAGCATTGGGCTGAGAAAAAGGAGGGAAGACTGATAAGAGGAAGAAGGAGGAGATCTAGCCCATGAAATAAGAATATGGCCAGGCTTTACTGCGCTAGCTGTTACTGTATGTAATGGACTGAGGAGAGTAAACTCTTTGGGGCAGGGAACAGCTTATTTGTTCTGTGTTTGTACAGGATCTAGGTGAATGGCTCCTGCTGCTCTGTGACTGGACTACTTGTGTACTGCAGCTGTGCAAACAATAAAATGGCTGAGATAAGCCCAAGCATAGTGAAAGAATGATTAGATGCAAACCTTTGTTTAACAAAGCCTAAGCTTCAGAGAGCTGTTGGTGGTCCCTCATGCTGACAAGCCTGGAAGCGGCTGGGCTGGCTGAGCTAACAGACTCTCTGGCATTAGAACAAGAGTCTGAATCCCTAGAAATAAGTCGTTTAAGCTGAAGTGTCTGGTGTTTTGTTTCTTCCTCAAGTGCTGTGAAGCAGCGTAGATAACTGAAGCTGGGCTGTAAAATTTTTCCTATAATTATACTAACACCTCACCTTTCCCTTGCAGCCAGGTTGACTATCGAGCCAAGCTCTGGGCTTGTAATTTCTGTTTTCAGAGAAATCAGGTAGGTTGAAAAAAGCATCAGCCTTTTCATGTTTTCAATAAGTATTGTATTGATGGCCTGCCCTGGCAAAGGATGTTAAAAGAATCAGAAACTCCACGTCTCTAGATTCCATCTCTTTGCCTTTTTCTCTTACTGAACCCAAGCCAGAGTACTTGTTAAAGAGTCTGTTTTATGTGACATCTTGCCTGTTTTCAATTGTTTTGCCAGTGATTTTGCCAGCATGGAGGGTATACAAAAGAGAGAACAAGCTATTTTGTCATGTGTGTTTCCAGTGTGTGTTTTTGCACTTGATGTTTACTGTTCTTGCCAAGTATGAAATTTATTAGATTTGGGTAAACTTTTACCATCAGAAACTGTTGCATGGCTAAACAAGTTTTGGATAACGTGGCTACTGCTTTAGTTCTACCTTTCACTTTCACCGGGTTGAGTAGCTGTCTGTACTGCTGGCCACTGTTGTTGTCAGTGCTTAGGAAAACAACAGTACAGGGCTCTTGTCATGAATTAATTGGGTTGGTGCAGTGGCAGTAAATAAAGAGTTGAATACCCACATCATAAGCAGGGCAGCCTCTGTACTGCATAGGAGGGTCCTACATTTCTGCCCTGCAACTTTCTCGGCCTAATTTTTCGTTCTGTTTTTCAGTTCCCTCCAGCGTATGCAGGCATATCTGAAGTCAATCAACCAGCAGAGCTTATGCCTCAGTTTTCAACAATTGAATATATAGTGCAGGTAAATGAATCATAAGCCAGTTTGCAGCCCCCAGAACTGTCTTGTTTGTGATATCTTTTGTACGTATTTGTTTTACTTAAGATAATGGAAATAAGTAACCCTTATGTAAGATGCTTAAGATAGGGCTCATTTTATTATTTGACTGGAGTCATTGTAGTAAGTGTCACCTAGCATGTGTACATGCCTAGTAAATCCATCTCTTTCTGCATTAGCAAGGTCCGCAGACACCGTTGATCTTCCTGTATGTTGTTGACACGTGCTTGGAAGAGGAGGACTTACAGGCACTGAAGGAGTCCCTCCAGATGTCCCTAAGTCTATTGCCTGCTGATGCTCTGGTGGGGCTTATCACTTTTGGCAGAATGGTCCAGGTTCACGAGCTGAGCTGTGAAGGGATTTCCAAGAGCTATGTGTTTAGGGGCACAAAAGACCTGACGGCTAAGCAAATACAGGTATGTCCTGCCATCTCTTAGGCCAGTGGCTTGCTCCTGTTAGCTCTGTTGACACCACTGCTGGTCTTTCAAGCTCTGGGCTCTGAGGGAGGAAGGAAGGTTCAATGCTCTTAATTATTAGTTATGCCGTTTCCCTCCCAACACCTCTCCTGTCTTTTTGCCACTGTAAATTCTTTAGAAGCTTGTCCAAGATAGAGTATTTATGTCTCGCACGATGGACCCATTAATACTTTACTAATTGGAAAGCAAAGATTAATTATTTCACAGTTTTTAATTTATGTAATGCTACAGTGTTGCAGGCCTTGGGCTATATTGCTTGACAGCAAATAATGTCTAGTGTTTGAATATTACACCTCCTTTGCCTCCTTTTTTTCTGTTCTGTAGGATATGCTTGGGCTTTCGAGGCCAGCTGTCCCCATTCAACAAGGAAGACCTCTTCAAACTCCAGAGCAACCTGTTATTTCAAGCAGGTAAGTGCTGCATCAGCACAGCAGAAGAGCAGGGCAGATGTTTTATGACCCTTTAGGATCACACTTCCAAACCTGGGTTTCCTAAGAGGAATTTTTGTAAGAAGACTGAAATGGTATTTTCTTGTCACAGTTATTTCCCTATATCAAGTGATACGTACGGATGGGATTTACTAGAGCAACACTTTAGACTTCTGTAATATCTTGGTTTTGCATTTGCAAGTAAGTAATTGCCATTCAGGCTGGATTTTTGGTTGACGAGCCAATGGGGGCCTAGTTTATGAGTAACATTTCTACATGTCACCTTCTACGCCTTGCCCAATCAAGTCCAAAAAATGGTTGGCAGGCAGGCAGTGACCCCTGAACAATGAAGCCGTATTTGCCTCTGTTGAATACAGTTTTTTTTTTCTTTCTCAGCTCCTCTTTTTCAGTGTGTTTCAGTAGACTAAATCACCATCACTTTCCTATGCTTTGTGTGATTTTTGCCTTCTCGTTGGTTCCTGATGACTTACTTTGAATAATTTTGTTATTTTGCACAGGCCTGTTATCTTGGAAAGTTTGGACATAAAGGAATGTGCCACGTGACTTTTTGCTTCTGATAACTATCTCAGTGCAATTTAAGTGTGCTAGGAACAGAGGTACTTTTCTGCTCTAAATTGAAAGGATTTGTAAGCAGGAAAACGTTTCATTTGAATTTTTGCAGATTTCTGCAGCCAGTGCATAAGATTGACATGAATTTAACAGATCTCCTTGGAGAACTGCAAAGGGACCCATGGCCAGTGACCCAGGGAAAGAGGCCTTTACGTTCCACTGGAGTAGCTCTTTCGATTGCTGTTGGCTTATTAGAGGTACTCTTAACTGCTGCTGTTTATTTGAGATGAGCTGGCCACAGTAGGCATCTGGCAGTCTTTGCTGAGACATGCAGATCTCCGTCCATCTTGGTTTGTGGCCCATTTACATCGAGATGCAGTGGTGCATTTTGTCTCTACTGACATTTGACATGATTTAGCACCAGCTGGTGTAGAGTTGGCTGGGATTTTACATCTAAATGTAAATTACATAAAAGATGCAGATGTTTTAAAGGTCCCTGATTCTTGTGCGTATTGCCATGTGGTGGTGATTGTATGTATTGGATTTATCCGAGGGTCATCTAAGATATATGTAAAAAGAACAGAAATGGCCTACCTCCTGTTGTGAAGATGTGAAGCTTGATATAGCTCAAGCCTAAACTGGAGGGTGCCTGTCAGGAAATCCGTTGCTGTTTATCAAAGCTGCCTCTAACAGAGATGGGTCCCTAATGATATTGCAGAAGAGCATGCAGATGCTTCTCGAAAGAAAGCATTGTCCTTTTAAACACCCTCTCCCCACTCTCTAATATAAGGCCTTATTTTTATTTTAGGGCACATTTCCAAACACAGGGGCCAGAATAATGCTATTTACAGGTGGGCCACCAACGCAAGGACCGGGCATGGTGGTGGGAGATGAATTGAAAACACCCATTCGTTCTTGGCATGACATAGAGAAGGACAATGCGAGGTTCATGAAGAAGGCCACCAAGGTAGGTGCTAGTGTGTCTGAAGACAAAAACTGAATGTCGTGATTGTTGGAACACTCAACAGGGTTGGGGGGAAGGACATGACACAAACCCATGTAGACAGCTGTCCAATATCTTTCTCGGGGCTACGTCTGAGGGGAACAAACATCTCATTTTCTCGATATGGGAACAGTATGTCTAGACATTTGCATGTGTATCTGTAAAATGCATGAGCCTTTCTCTGTGTTAAGGTGTGAAAATGGGTCATGTCAAGGGTGAAAGAGACTTGCTGTTAGTTACCTCCAGCATGGTCTTGTGCCTTCTTAAAGAAAGAAGTATTTCAGTCTTATTTCCTAGCTGACGGTGGGTGTGGAGATCTTGTCCCTCCTTCAGGGGAGGGGCGGCAAATAAAGCCTATACTCCAAGAACTGGTGAATTTCCCAAAGGCTCCTTTGTCTCCTGACATATGAAAGAACAGTTAAAATAGTTAAAAATGTCAGGCATGAAATGTGCCTGGCAGCTTAAAGGAAGCAGTATGATACCTGTCCTCTTAACTATCACGTAGAAAACTTTGGGTTTCTTGTAGGCTCTTTATCTGTGATAACTTGTGCTTGGATGAGGGTAGCAATTCATATCTTTTCTTTAATTGTGAATTGCAACTCAAGCTTATCCAGGGACAAACATCCTAGGATGGAGAAGTGTGCTCAAGCAAATAGCTGTTTACCTTTACAATGCTGCTATTGGCTTCATTTATGCTTTGTGCCTCAATGTGTTAGCCTCAGCTGGAGAGCAGAAGAAAAATTGCCTGATGCAGCATCCTAAATAAACACTGTGTATGTTGTCTGTTCTCTCCAGCACTATGAGACTCTGGCTAATCGTACTGCAGCCAACGGGCATTGCATTGACATCTATGCCTGCGCCCTGGATCAGACTGGACTGCTAGAGATGAAATGTTGTACAAACCTCACTGGGTATGTTCGCAGCAGAAAACACAAAGATGGCACTTGTATTTTTTTGGAGGGGGAGAACAGTTCAGAAAGCAGTTAATTTGCTATCAGGACAAAAGGGTGACATTTTATTCTAAATTGTGGTTTGAATTTGCCAGGAGTTATATGGCAAACCTCCCCTGATCCCAGTCCACATTTCTGAAGTCTCAAAATAGCATATGAATTAACACTGCTGGTAGAACACTCGATGTCCTGCTTTTGAGAAAGGTATTCTAAAGCATGGTGCAACACATCTTTTGCAAATGCCTTCTGCCTCCTTCAAATGCCTTGGGAGGTAGCGAGTACCCTTCACAGAGTTGATGCGATATAGTTCCCATGCGTTGTGGTGTGTGCATGACTGAAGCACCATCAGAAGAGCAGAGCTTCAGGCATAGTGGGTAGAAGCTTTCTTTGTGTGGGCCAGATTTCTCTGCTTAACAGCTCATTTTGCTTTCTCAGGGGAAGTAGGCTGAGCAAAGCTCTCTTCTGGGTTGAGATGTATGTAACCAGTGGAACATGAGCATTTTTAAGGCAGCTGAAGGGATGGCAAGAAATATAGTTGAGAAAGCAAGCTGGCAAAGATGGAGCATTAAGTTGTCTGGCTTTGGAGGCATCCATGAATCTGCGTTCCCTGATGCGAATTCTACCTATGCAAAGGCATGCTTTTAAACAGTTTCTGCCTGTGTTTGCATGCATGAGAGTTGGAGGGATGTATCCTTTGTGATTTACTTCTAGTTCCTAGTTGTTTCAATTCCCTTTTATCTATTTTTTTCCTTTTCAGAGGACACATGGTGATGGGAGACTCATTCAACACTTCTCTCTTCAAGCAGACCTTCCAGCGGGTGTTTAATAAAGGGTTCAATGGGGAATTTCGGATGGCTTTTGGTGCAAGTTTGGAAGTGAAGGTGAGAGATTAGTTTAATTGGCTGACATTAGCTGGGAAATGCAGATGTTGTTGGTTGGAAAAGTTGATTAAGGAGGATTTTTTGTTTGAAAGCTTATTTTAACCAAAAAAAAAAAAAAAAAAAAACCCACCAGATTTAAAGTAAAATGCTGAACTTGGCTTTTTCTCACTCAGCAAGTAACATACTCATGGTGACTATGGGATATGTCCTCATATGTGACTATGCAGATTCTCTTATGTTCACCAACTGTAGCAGTAGGTGACCTGGAAAGTACTCAAAGATGCTTTTGCTGGTAGCCATATATATTCACCTTCTAGTCAAAGCTGAGCTGCTGATTTAATCTGTGTTTGTTCTATTTGACTAACTTGACTTTTAAAAAAAATTTTGACCTTGTTCTAGACCTCTAGGGAGCTGAAAATTGCAGGAGCTATTGGACCATGTGTATCCCTGAATGCTAAAGGACCATGTGTTTCTGAAAATGTGAGTTTCCGATATGGAAAAAATCTATATTAGAGTAGGAAATGGAGTGCAAAATTTCCATCTACAGCTCAGCTAGAATGTGAGAATTTTCAAGAAGAACAATTTGGAAACATCCCCAGGAAAAGGCAGTCTTTCCTAGATTAAATTCTTGCCCCATAAAACCTTCTTCTAACTGTATGTCCTTCAGTGACTTAATCCACACCCAGAAGATAAAAAATACAGAAGGGCTGCCATGACATGTATCTGATCAGAATTTAACATCAGCTTGCCTTACCCACTGCCAGAGACCAAAAAGGCTGTTTTCGTTTCAATTCTGTGCAGGAACTTGGAATTGGAGGAACATCTCAATGGAAAATTTGTGGTCTGGATCCCAGCACAACTCTGGCCATTTACTTTGAAGTGGTAAATCAGGTCAGCTCTGGCTTTTCTTTTTTTTTGGTCTTCATTTTTGCACGCCAAGTAGTTGTAACAGAGTCAGGAAATGCAATGGCATTGCTTGTGTTGTAGATGAATGGCTGCAAAGTAGATAAGTATTTTGTGCCAAAGTAATATTCAAAGAGTTTGTTTCCATATGTATAAATTGCATAACATTTTCACTTTGTACAAAACCTGCATTCTTTCTTCTTGTCTTTTTTTGATGGCATTCATTTCACAAAGAAGAAATTGTGGTTTTGCTGTTAGGTGCTGTGGAGAATAAAAATACAATTGCCTTCAAGTTCTTGGAGAGCTGATCATCTAAGGTGTAATATGAGATGGCTCAGAAGCAGCTTCTGGCTGGGGAAGTTTCTGAGTGTGTGGTAGCTAGAAGCTAGGAGGGCTGCCCCAAAGGAATTCTGTTCTAAATGCCTCTCTTTTTGCCCACTCTGCTGTGTGGGTTCACTGTTGTTGGGAATAGGATGCTGGACTCAGAGGACCTTTGCTCAGACCTTGTACTGTCATGCTTATGTTCAGTACTATAGGGATGACAAGTTGCTGCCGTCCTGTAAGGGACAAGCTGATGAAGTGCCAGGTACAGCATTAAATGTGCCCACCACCACTTGACTTTGAGGGCTGCTGTAAAACACAGCACTAACAGATGTGTCTCTTGTCTCTGGTCCATCTCAAGCTTGAACTTACTCTGATTACTCAGCTGATGCCCTGGACTTGTCCCCGTAGAGTACAGAGCTATGGCAAAGCCAGCCTGCGTTGAAGGCTTACCTTGTTTCATTTGCAGCACAACGCACCAATACCTCAGGGAGGCCGAGGGGCAGTACAGTTTGTCACTCAGTATCAACACTCCAGTACACAGAAACGCATTCGTGTCACCACCATAGCCAGAAAGTGAGTATCTTGTGCCAGTTCATTGGCAGAATGGCAGAAGCTTAAGCCACAGTTTGTGCTGGAATTGTTTTAGCCTTTTGTTGTATGCATTGGCCACAGAGTATTTGGCACAAGAGGAATAAATCTGGTTTGGGTTTTGCTGAAGATGAATGCATGTAGCACTAACCCTTTACTAATCCCTTAGCTGGGCAGATGCACAGAGTCAACTCCAGCATATAGAAGCTGCGTTTGACCAGGAAGCAGCTGCTGTCCTGATGGCACGACTGGGAGTGTACAGAGCTGAATCTGAGGAGGGACCTGATGTTCTGCGATGGCTGGACAGACAGCTGATCAGACTGGTAAGACCAATAGACTGCAGTTGAATGCAGTCTTAATTCAAGTAAAAATAGTGTCTTGGAATGAAAACACCATTCTTTCTCTAGATTGACTTGCTTCATTTGTGCTCTGATCACAGTCCCGTAGTTGTGGTATGTGATATCTCAGAAGACAATATGATCAGTACATTTGTGATGGGGTAGGTAAGCATCCTATTGCGTTGAAGGGGTTAAACCTGAGATTAAAAAAGTGATAGTGAAACACAGTAATGCAGGTAGGAAGGGAGCTCTGTAGGTCTCAACACCCTGCTCAAGCAGGGCTAGCTTCACATTACATCAGGTTGCTCTGGATCTTGTTCAGGCGAGGTTTGAAGATCTCCAAGGATGGAATTTCTCCTGCTTCTCGACAGCCTGTTCCCATGTTTGATCACAGTTACTGGATAGTCAGTATTCAGTATCACAGTTCTGACTGGATAGTCAGAATTCCCATTTCTCCAGCTACCCATTAGGTAGCTGTAGACAGCAGAGTATGACCCCAGATTCCGCTCTTCACCAGGCTGAACAAACACAGTTTCTTCGGTCTGTGTTCCTACATTGGGTGCTCCAGCCCCTGACCAGCTTGGTGGCATCTGCTAGTCTTGCTTCAGTACATCCATGTCTGTCTTGCACCGGGAAGCCTCAAACTGAATGCAGCATTCAGATGGGGTCCCACCAGTGCCAAGTTCAGGGGAGTTACCGCTTCCCAGCTAACGGCATTGCTCTGCAGCTTCATACTGTCTCTTTCTTCAGATTTCACAGGCCTGAACTACCTAAATCAAATCAGTTCTGGCTTTGTCTGAACACCCATATGGAGTTGATACTAACAGTTGTGGCACATCAGGCGCCGAAAAAACAGCCAGTGTCAAACAGAAATTTGAGTACTGAAACACATGGGCATGATGCATGCTGAAGTGATTGTGGAGTCATTTATGGTTGATAAGTTTTAAATTGATAAGGAAATTTTGATAAAGATGCTTCTTATTTTCGGTGAAGCGGTTGGTGAAATTCTGGTCTGCTGCTGCTCTAGATGGAAGTAGAGTTGCTGCAGAAGTGTTTCGTAGTGTACAAAGCAGCTTAGGTATGATGTAGTATGCCCGATCCAATGGAAAAAATGGATAGTACTAGAAATATTATTTCTTTCGTTCTTAGATAACTTTGAATCTAGATTCAAAATTCTAGATTTTTATATACATATAAAAATAGATTGAACCATCCTTCTCATTTCAGTAAGATACAGAAGCCACTGACTTAAATAATAACCTTTAAATTTGATATGTTACTTCTTGTGGTTACGTTCCTGACTTGGTTGCTATGTTTAAAAACATACAAAAAACCCTTCCAAAAAAAATATTAATACTGAGAGGGGGGCTATCGGGGGGGGAGAGAGAGAGAGAGAGAGAGAGAACCAAAGTATGCATTTTGCTTCCAACAGTGTCAGAAATTTGGACAATACAACAAAGATGATCCCAACTCCTTCAGATTGTCAGAATCATTCTCTTTGTATCCCCAGGTAAGAACTTATCTTCTTGCAGCTATGGGAAAAGTGTGTAAGGGTGAGTGAGAGTGGTGATAAAGCATCTTATACCATTCATCACATTCATGAGGAGAGGAACAGATGCTTTTTGGATTTGGTGGGCTGGTCCTGTAGTTCAGTGCTACAAATGACTGGTAAGGGAAGAGCTCTGAGGAATTCACTGGGAGATTTTTTTCAAAGAAATTGCTGTTTGCGAAGATTGGACTTGAGTACAGAAGTTTCGGCAACTTACTGACGCTTCTCACTCATCTTTCTGGTGCAGTTCATGTTCCATTTGCGACGGTCCCCGTTCCTGCAGGTCTTCAATAACAGTCCAGATGAATCTTCCTATTACCGTCACCACTTTGCTAGGCAAGATCTGACCCAGTCTCTCATTATGATCCAGCCCATCCTTTATGCTTATTCTTTCCATGGACCGCCTGAGGTAAGTCTGTGTTTAACAGAAAGAAGTGGATCAATCCAAAATAATGAACATTCAGTCAGAATAACACTTGTTCATCAAAAAGGTCCCTATGTATTTTTTTTTTAATCAAGGTAATTCCTGAAGGATGAGATGGTGCAATGTAATATATACATTATATTTTCAGTAGGCTTACTTTCAGTATATAAACTATACTTTCAGTAGGCTTTTAAAACAAACATACACACACAAAAGAAAAAACACCAAAAACCAAATGTCACAACACCTGGTGAATCTTGAAGCTGTCAGTAGCACTTCTGCTTCTCTGCCAGAGGCTGCCATCTCTGCTGCTTAAGTCAGCAAGTCTCAGCCCTTCCAGGTCAAAATTTCTCACCAGCTGCTTGTTTTCAGTTGTTTATGCAGCAGTGTTAAACTGCTGGACAGACTCTGATTCACTTATACTGACAGCTACTTTGAATGGAGTGTGTCTGGCAGGAAAGAAATGCAGAAGCTGCTGGAGTAACACTTCAAAACATTCTTGGCAGCATTTGCCAGAGTTCATGTATTATATATATATTTTTTTTTTTTTGAGAGAGAGACTTTTGCTCCAGATCACTTCAAATTAAACTTCATAGCCATAGAAATTGCTTTCTCACATACTGCGTTTCATAAAGTAGCTGAGGACCTGCTGCTCCATTCAGTGATGCCACAGGAGGCTGATGGTGCTCTGCAAGGCACTCACATGGACTAGCAGCCCTTGACAGTCTCTTCTGTACAGGCACAGCTGAGCAAGCTGTTCCCCCCAGCTGTGAAGATTGATATGGTTCTGAGGGGGTAGTAGTGACTGATCTTCTTTATTTTCCGCAGCCAGTGCTTTTGGACAGCAGCAGTATTCTTCCTGACAGAATCCTGCTGATGGATACTTTCTTCCAGATAGTTATTTACCTTGGTGAGGTATGGTGAAATGCATCCTTTCTCTGTTTGCACTCTGTTCCTCCTGCCACGCATGCAGACAATGTCACTGTTAGTACAGAGTGAACTGCTTGCAAAGCCTGCACTAGTATAATGACATCATATACATGTTGCCAGTTGTAATGCATAAAAATCCTACTGGAGTAGCTAAGGATGTATTCTGCAGTGAGCAATAGCTGTCATGTTAGCTTGGTAATGAAAGTGAGCTTGCCTTGCCGTGCCTGGAAAAGGCCAGAGAAATATGAAACTCAGCAGGGCAGAGAGGGCTTCAGTTTGATTTATCAGATACACAACACAGTTGGTTGCTAGGTTTTGACGCTTAAATACTACTACCCTGAAAGAAATCAGTTTTGAATTTTGCCAGTTTCTTCTTTTAAATATTGCATCTTGCTCCTAAATTTCTTCCATTGTTACTGATGTAAGCGCTTAGGTGCAGGCTCCTTCTGAACCTCCAGATTTAGGCTGATATCCAAAGCCTTGGCTTTCCAGTGCCTCATCAGTATGAAGGCCTGTAGATCTGTGTTTCAATCCTGTCAGGTTTTGTAAGGGAGCACTAAGCTGCTGTAGCTGGATGATAGAAATGTCTCACACCCTGAAGAAGTTATGGGGCAGGGGGTGAAGCTGGCTTGCTTTCCTCTTCTTTCTCTGGAAATGTCCCTTTTATTTGATGCCTTTTTTCCCCCCTCATATCCTTTTTAGTCCTGCGTGGGGAGCAGCCTACATGCAGTTTCTTCTACCTAAACTTGACATCAAATTGGAGTTTAAATAAGCTCATCTTGGTTGATGGTCAAACATTCCTATTAGTGAATTTTTCTGGGGAGGTATTTTAACTCTTCCCTTCATTTTTGAACTGAGCTACTGATATTTAATGACTGTTACTAGAATGCTTAAAGTTTGACATGATAGCTTGCAGCAGCTCCATTATTGGCTCCCAACATTCCTCCATGTAGTATTTGTTCTCTCTGAGAAGTGAGCAGGGATACCCAATTGACATGAGCAGGAGGTGAATGCTGGAGTCAACAATGACAATAAATCTTCCAAAGTTTCCTTAAACAGAGTCTGCCTACCTTAAGTGTAGTGAAGTAAGATACTCATCAACTGGGTAAAATTAGAGGAAGAGTTAAGTGTGTGATCTGCATATATGTAGAGCAATTGTCAGTTATATGTGTACCTTGAAAATACTGTAAGGCAATGGCTGCTCCATTTAAGACCAAGTCAAATTCAAAATGTCAGTGATTTTATAAATGCTTTGTACTTTTATGTTGATGCAGGCTGAAATATAATGGCTTGAAGTACATTTTGAACAAATTGCTCTTGTACTGCACAGACTGCTACCCAATTTTGTGTTGCGTGCCTGTTCTTAAATTAAGGAGCAGACAGAAACTAAACAATGTTATTGACAGAACAGTGAAAGCATGTGTCCCATGTTCTGTAAACAGAAGTATGTGTAATGTTCTGCTGCCTGAAGAAGTGCCGGTTAAAAAAGGGGAGGCTTGTAGACATCTCTACTATTTTTTAATTTCCTCCCTGTCAATAGACTATTGCACAGTGGCAGAAAGCTGGGTACCAAGACATGCCTGAATATGAAAACTTCAAGCACCTACTGCAAGCCCCACTGGATGATGCCCAGGAAATCTTGCAGACTAGATTCCCAATGCCACGTTACATCCACACTGAACATGGAGGCAGTCAGGTAAGGAGGTTTATCTGGGAACTCTTTCTGTTGAGTAAAGCAAATACCTGTCTTTTCCTGCTTTACTGAATGTATAGTTCTGTAATTTAAACACAGTGGTATAGCCCTTAAAAGTGTAGAGCTTGTATATTTTCTCATGAGCTCTTACTGCAACTTTGTCTTTTAGTAAGCCAATCACTTTGCTTTTGATATGCTTTTGAAATCTGAGGATGGAAGGAGGAAAAAAAAAAAGCTTAAATATCTTTTTATTCCCCAAAGAGGTGGGAAATAACTGATTTGGCTACATATCTAAACTTACCCAAGACAGGGAGTTCAGTTAGTTTGCTAGGACAGTAAGTCACACTGAATGATTGAACATCTGTTTTTTTCTTCTTGGATTCCAAGTGAGGATATAAAATAGTTCCTATTTTTGTTCTTCCTGGAATTGCAGTAGTTCAGTGCTTGTCTGTGGCTGGCTTGTTGTTTGTAGCAGTGAAGATGCAGGAATTGATGCTCAAAAACAAAACTTTGGTATTAATTTCTGATGTGTGTTACTCTGGTTCTCCACTGACTTCTTTTCTGAAATGTGGATGGGGGCTTGCAAGGGACACTGCTGGTGACATGGCTTTGTCATGTGGAACCAGAGCTGCCCTGCCCGGCAAGCACCACTTGCTGTAGCAGAGCTGTGCCTCTTGGAGAGACTTCCAAGGTGATGTTTTCCCTTTCGAAATGAAGGTGCCTATAGGGAACTGCCACCACCTTGTGGTAAACTAACTCCAAAATAACAGCAGGGAAGGGAATGCAGTCAGTACAAATATCTGCTCTCTTTTTGAGATAACAGGAAGGTGCCCCAAGTTTTAACTTGATTTCTCCCTTTCCTTCCACCAAGGTTTCTTTCTGGTCCTTACTCTTTTACAATGTTCCTGAATGTTACTTCTTTCAAAACAGTTTGTAAAACTGTAGCAATACTGTTGTCTGTCCTAGGNCCTTTTTTTTTTGATTTATTCTTACAGAACACACTACCATTAAAAGTAAGCAGATTCTTACTTTTAGGTTCAGTAAAATTGCCTGTGGAGCAGGGCTGTTTCTGGACTTGAAATCTGTTTAAGTTAAGCTAGTACCTTGCTTGTAAAAGCAGGAGAAAATCACTAGTCATGTATCTAAGGTGATGAGTCTTACTGGAAGCTGACAGGTCTGTCATTTTGTAAAAATACTTTTCTCATGTTCTGTTTTAATAGGCCCGGTTCCTCTTGTCTAAAGTGAACCCTTCTCAGACCCACAATAACCTCTATGCCTGGGGACAGGTAAGCAATGTAAGAGCTGCTCATGTTTGGCAATGCTGTAAAACGTACATTTACATATTTGTCTGCATAGTAGCAGTCTTGTTTCATCACATGGTATTTGGCCACAAACTGGGAGAAGGTTATATTTGTCCTGCTTTTCTTACCTCACAGCTTTTTGCAAGACATACATGGTTGGATTTGAAAATCTTACAGTGCTTTGCGGTAGAGGAAAGCAAGGTTACTTCTATGCACTGAAGGATCTATGATGGAATTACTGGCTGAGACTGTAATAGTTGTAGCATTTTAAAATACACAACTGACTTACTAGATTTGTTCTCTTAGGCAGGTTAGATTTTTATTCAACCTGATTACTGAAGTCCATGGCTGTTGATAAGATAAACGGTACTGTTGGGAGCACTAGATGACAAGATGTTCAGAATAAAGTTTTCAGGCCTGGATGACAAAACTCCTGCTTCTGTTCTTGTATGGAATCCTCCCCAGATTTTCAGCATATTGTGACTTTTTGGCTTTTTCGTAATGGAATGGCTGTCCAAATAGAGGTGCTGCCGGAACAGCCCAGTACCTCAGCAGCTTGATGATGGCAGGAGGAGTGGGCTCCACCAGCAGTGCTTTTGCCCCTTTGATCTCACTTCCTGTAACCTAGCTACCTGTGTGGGGCACAGGCAAACCAGGAGAATGTATTTGGTAGCTGCTACTGATGGAAGCAACTAAGTTGATAGAGAAATTCTTACATGTTCTAGATGACCTGATGTATAAATTTATCTTCACCATTTGCTACAACTCTGATGTAAAACCCTTAGGGCATAGTTAGTGTATTTAGTCTTTTGGAAAAAGTAAGTAGCAAATGGATACATATCAATCTAATTTTTCTGCAAATAATAGATTTTTATATCCTTTATCTTGTTGGTGTAGAGCTTTGGGCAGAAGACTTCCTAATGCTTTAGAAAGAAGAGACTCTTTTGCAGTATTGCAGATGGCACTGAAGGTTATTATCAGCGCTGCTGTCAGAGTTCCATATTTCCAGTAGATCTGTCCTTTATAGGGAAAAGGTGATTGATTTAGTAGGCAATTAGCTCAGACTGCTGACCTCTGATTTGCCTTCAGTTAGTCCCCAGTGTTAACAATACTAATTTAGGCTCATTATTTCCTTAATTTTTCTGCAGGAATCAGGAGCTCCAATCTTGACAGATGATGTTAGTCTCCAGGTATTCATGGACCACCTAAAAAAGCTGGCAGTTTCAAGTGCATCTTGACTTTAACAGAGAAGCAAGAACAGAAGAGTTACATGGATCATGTTGATGACAAAAGTAGAATGATTTATTTACACTTCCTTCTCTTTTAGACTAAAGTTTTTGAGTATTAAATGAAATAAGTACAGAGGGAGAGTTTTGTACTTTGCTCTTGTAGACATTAATTTATTTGTGTTCCTTTTGTCTGTATTGTTTACTCTACATTTTTCATACTGTAATTGGATCTAAAGTATATTTTAGCCAGTATAGATCTTTGCGGTCTTTATCTTAAATTTTAATGTTCTGTGTTTTTAAATGGTGTCTTTTAGCAACCAGGGACTGTATTAATGAAAAATAAAAGTGGATAACAAAAGCATTAGTTTCTAGTGCTATCCCAAATTTTAGCTGTATGTGCAATTGACTTGGCTTACCTCCTTTTCATTTTTGAAAATAGAATAGTGGGGTATGTACAAACTATTAAAAATAATTTTGGTTGCTGTTATCTAACCACCATCTTCAGTCACGGAACTTCATCTGGAATCGAAGAGGAGCTTCTAAGAGAAAGTATGAGGCTGTGGAGAAGGGTTTGACGGAGGGGGCGAGATGTGCAGCCTGCGCTGCAGGGATGACAGCAGAGCTGCTCTAACTTTAGAACAGCATTAATAGGCTTGATACCTGGCAGTAAAACCGGTAACGTGGCCGTGGAGCTGAATACGACGCTGTCCCTGTGGACGTGCAGGGCTGGGGCTGAATACCACACCACCCCCTCCATGGCGCTAGGGGCAGAGCTCCGGCCGAAACGGCGCTCAGCCGCCCCTCTTCCCGCCGTGACTCTCGCCCCGCGCCCAGGCGCTGGTTGCGGGAGCAGCACCTTGCACGCACCGCCCGCCCCACCGGCGGGGCCGGAGCCAGCGCTGCCCGCCGCCATCTTCCGCCGCAGCTCCGCTCCCTCCCACATCCGGGGCGCATGCGCGCGCCGGCGGGCGCCG
>VXAL01004967.1:137639-169301 GCA_013399475.1 Chauna torquata | reverse complement strand
AGAGATGCTTTTCCATATAACAAGAAATTGTTAAGATTGGGATTGGACAGAGAGGACAGACAACTTTAGAACAAAGCTCTGTTGACACACAACTCATCCAGTAACAATACAATAACATTGCAAATCACAGTTTTTTCATAAAACTATTTCACATTAATTGAGAACAAATAGTGCCTCAGAGTTCAGTATTTCTTATTTTAATAAAAAAAATTGCCATATTAATTCAAACACAGCACATCCAAGCTACACAATGATCTCTGAGATGGCTTGGGAAAAAAATCAGTGCAAACAGGAAAGATTAAAATCCCCCCAAACAGGGCAGTTTAAAAGATTTTCCACTGTGCGACTAGTAACAACTCTGAGCGCCTGATTAGACTCACCAGGTAGTGTTTAAGGGCAGAAGACAGAACTTAATTCCAACACCCACCAAATGTCTTTAATCAGAAAGTATCCTGAAGAGTTATGAACAAGATACGTACATAAGCCAAGAAACTAGAAGAAATGACATGCTACAAGAATATCGAATGGTGAGACAGAATGTTCCCAAACTGCCGATGGCTAGTAAACTGCCAAAATAATCATCTGCTCTACAATGCCAACATACGCACCGGAATCATGCTCTGCAGCCACTAACAGGTTCGTACAGGAAGAGGCTTAGGGGGGAAAACAAAATCAAGGGTGACACTAATAACTTCTCTGTTTCTTGAAGATGTCCTAGGTATTTCTGGAAGCACTTTTGTGCAGGCAAGAGACATCTTTACTCAGGCCCAGGCAAGTAGCAGTGAACTCCCACCCGCCAATTAACAGATCCATTTCAGTGAGTGAACAACTCTTGCAGAAAGTTTTGACAGCAAAGAGCAGCCAGCTAAGTGAACCAAAAATGTCTGGGATTCAGAGGTAGCAATCGCTGACAGACAACCACCTGCCCTGACATCTTCATTTCTGGATTTTATTGACTATCCTAAAGTTTTCATTTTAAATTACTTAGCTTTTACTAGCATTTTTCTTCTTTATTTATTTTCAACATTAGGATGTACAACAGTTATGTGTTGCAACTGCGTCAGGAGACTGGAATTAGGTTCAGCAGTACAAATATATCAGAGAAGACAAACAGAAGACGTCATAGAAGGCATAATACGGTTGATACTTATGTCGAAGGGCTACCATAAAATACAGCAGTGCTACCTTGTGACATACTTCTATTACAGTTAATATTTTATCTTGCATATTCTTTCTTTTGTTAAATCTTGATTGCTTCCCTTGCTTACAATAATAATACAAATCTGATGTACTATACTACAGTACTTTCTAGGACCTTGGGGAGTTAAAACAAAGCAAACAAAAAAAAAGGACACAGTTTCACCATGGGACAGAAACTATTCACCCTCCCACTTGAATAACTGGTGTCAGCTCAGAAATGCACCAGAAAGGTGTCCGCTGTTTTTGCCACCTGCAAACTCTTGCCACTCAGAGGCAATGAACAAATGCTCAACTAATGGTAGGGAACGAACGAATAGCCTCCAGCCGCACATGAATGGGAAAAATCTGACCTTTCCTAAGCCAACACAGAAAATTGCCTGTGTCTAGTACATAACCATGTGCATAAACAAATATCAGTTAAAACCTACATCGACAGCTCCCCATTGCCTTTTTGTATAGAAAAGATTTTCAGAAGCATGGGGACAGATGAGCCTCAAATTCTCACCTTCTTTTGGAAAACCTGTTGAAATAAGCATCACTGGAATCAACGGTTAAATATCCCTTGTTCATACTTTTATCAGATGCATGTTTTGCTTTTCATATCAATTGTCCCACAGATTAAGTTTGTTGAAAACTCTTCATGTCATTTTTTCTGCTATGAAACACATTAGCACTGGTGTTATCTCAGGATGTCTTTTTTTTTTTTTTAGCTGCCCGTAAGTGAGTAAGTTTCTTCAGAACCATGCTGCTCTTTTAAGTTCTTGCTGGACCTACTGTTATGTTCATGTTACCAGTTATTTGCTGAGCTACGTTAAGATGACTTGGAAATTGAGAAACAGGATTAAATCCTTGTTGTTAATCTTTAAGACTGCAACAAGTCGTAACTGGAGGGAATTCAGAGAGAAGTAAAAGTGATTAAGGTGCTCAAGTAGTACATACATATTTAATTACCTTCAGAAGGCAGTAGCTAACAAACATGGGTGTAACTAGCATTACCTAACCTTTGATAAGAATCTAAGAAATATGGGGTCACATAGTGTGCGGTAATTTTTTACTACAATTAAAATGTGTAGCAGGATGAAAAGGAATATTTATACTAAATACCAGAAAGTATTTGAAAATTGTATATCTTAAAGGCAAGCATCAAGAGGCATAACAGATGGACAGAAAATAACTTTCTGGGCTTAGAGAAGAGCTTCATGACAACCTCTTCAGCTGGTTTAGAAGTCTCCAGTCTTTCCAGGGGAATGTATCACATACCTGCTGCCAGAGGCAGGTGAATTCCATTTGCTGTGTTCTCCTGGCACACTGTAGCTAGCCATATAGCATGTCTGTGCTTCTTGGAAGCTCTGGTTTCAGTGCACCTGCACAGATGAGTTATTGTCCATGGCCTGAACCTACTCTGTGTCTGTATTTGCACAGTTTGGGACAAATTGCAGCAGTGTACTGGTGCACTCCCACAGCAGTTCATGCAGCTTGTTTCTGGCTGTTTGTTTTGTTTTGTTTTGTTTTGAAGTATCCCTCAGGCTCCAGCACAGAATTTCCTGCGGTATATACGAATTGTTCCAGTGTGGCAGCTTGCTCCTGAAACCATTTTTTTCTGGAGGACCCTGAGCCCCTTGCCTGTCATACATCTTAGGAAATTGTGGGATGTCACCTAGGAAAGAACAGCAGATGGAAGTTGGCTGCTGCTGTCAGCTATCCACCCAGCCTGCAGCCTGTCCCCAGGGTACTCTCAGGAAAAGGGATGGCCCAGACAGCTCACCAACTTCACACAGGGAAATACAGCTAATATTGACTACGACTGTGCAAGTTCTTCAATTAACATCTGTATTTAAAGAATTGTCTGTAAAACCACAAAGCTGGGATTCTTCTATGGTTCCTAAAGAAAGATAAGCTCAATGGGAGATAGAGTTCAAAATTTCTATGCACCTTTGAAAATCTCAGCCAAAATGACCAGCTTGGTTACCTCTGAAACAGCCTCTCTCACTTAGCTATGTAACAGCTAAGACTGAGCTGGCCTTAAGCTAACAGTCCTTCATTCAGAAGGGGCAAGGGAAGAAGTCCTAATTCTGGAATTTGTCTTGCCCCTGATCTGTCAGAACTCAACTGACTATCAAACAATGCTGTGACACTTGTTCCTCACACACTGGAAGAAACAAAAATTTCAACACATGGGCAGAGATGGGGTGTCTCCCATTTAAAACCCAGTCATATCCCTTCTTTTTTTGTTGTTTGTTTTTTGCAATTGTTTTGAATTTATGCTGTGGATTATGGATAGGTTTATTTTAGAAAAAAAAATACATAAATGGGACAGTGCAATTTTGCAGCACCATTCTTTTCCCACCTTGTCTTTTTACTTCATAGGAACAGTCGGGACCAATGCAGAGGGTGCTTGACTTTGCAGTTAATGACCAAGGCAAAAAGGTCACGTACAAAAACTTAGCTTCCATGAAATGCTCGGTTTAGCAGTTAATGCTAATTGATGCTGAGGAAAGATCAGACTCCAAGCATTCAGACACTATTTCTTCTTATCTGTCAGCGAGTTAATTGCTGCTTCTTTCAACACCTCAAGAGAGGCACTGGCCTCAGGTGAAACTAGAGTGCCCACCTTTTGAAAGAGTCACATGCATTGACCCAGACTCTTCCAAGAGACCTTTCAAAGACCATTCTGCGGTGCTTCTTACAAAGCACATTAGAATTGTGATCTTTCTTTGCTGTCCCTAATTACAAGGCTAATCCAATTCTCACTAAATACAACAACCATTTTTATATTGGCTTTGGCAGGAGTGGAAACTTGGAGTTATATTTTGCATCCAGAGATGATCTGCTGTTCACATGGTCATGGAATTTGGAATCTAGAAGCCGTAACCTCTTCAATTTACTCTTATGCTCTTGGGCTTATTTGAAAGAAACTTGTGTTGTTTTTCAAAGATCTTATTTGTGGATATATTTAAACATATCCTTGAGAAAATCCTTCTTGTGCTAAAATTAGGATAACAATGACCCTAAAAGACAAAAGTTTCTGTAACACTAAATAAAAGTATAATCTGAGAGGTTGGTCTTCGTCTTAAACCAGCAGACTCCTAATCTTTATCCAACAGTACACTGCCATCGTGTGGTTCAACACATCAACGACAATATTTATTAAAATACACCGATGCAATACTCCTAGGATGATTTCACAATCTTTCATAGCTTTAACTTCTCTAAAGCTAATAACATAGCAACTTTATGTTTTCAGGTTATTTACTGAAATTTCCACCATTTAATTATAAAAAAGGGAAACAATGTGATTCACCCCTCAAGTTAGAGAGTTACATTTTTTTCAACAACATTCTTCAAAATGAACGGCATTTTGACTGTTTTATTTTAATAGTGGAGTGTTCCTAATGCAGAACACTGCCACCCTCCTATTTTCTTTAATCCAAAAGGGATTCTTGGAATAACTATATTTTTTATAACCTTGGTATTCTGCTGTGATATCCTTTGCATACCTGCCAACACTGGATTTACTAGTTCTGCTTATTACTATGTCATACATTTACTGATCTTACTAGAAATATAGAATAACTTAGATATCCCACAGGCTAATTAGAATCAGTTCAAAAATTGTCCAGCTGTGACTGGACACAATTTCAAAGTGACTGCCTTTAAGTAATACCCACATTCAATGTGTGTTTATACGCATAACTTTTATCAATCTGATGTTCAGTTGCTTCTCTGACTTGAGAAAGAGGAAACGGTTTCCTAGACATGCACTCAATCCTTTATCATCTAGCAGGACCTTGCTGTCTGAACCCTAAGTATTCTGCTATGGATCTCAGTGGGCCAACCCACTGAAAGTCCCTCAGGACTTCTCTTGCCCTGCTCAGAGCTTTGCTCTTAGACAGAGCTGCACTAGGAAAGGAAAGCTCATGTAGGTACTAGTCATGAAGAAGATTAAATTTAGGGGAAAGGAGTGCAAAGCAAACACTTCTTGGTGCATCTGCCAATTGATCTATCAACATACAGAACAGCAAGACCACACCTCAATTTCTGTACTCTACTACAGGAAAAAAAAGCATTATAATTACAGTGAGCATAACATTCACATGAGGCCTGCCACTTTGAAATACCCGTGCAAAGATCTGGCTTATCCAATGATAAACAGTTGGTGAAAGTCACTGTTTCTTGTCGTTCCCTGCAGTCTTGTTTTTTACAACAAATCCCAATTAAAAAAATAAATAAATAAAATAATCCATCTGGCTTCATAGTGCTAGGAAGTCAGTTTTGGCCAGGAAAGTTGAGAGTCATTTGTAGCACTTTATCTAGGATGGTCCTTTTTAAGAATTTGACTCTGACATGGTAGGCTATCACAGGTACAGAGTCATAGCTGTAACTGCACAGGGAGAAGCAATAGCTTGTTTTAAAAGGCTGTCTTTATTTTTATTCACAAGGATTGCAGCAGCATCTCTAAGCAACACTCAGTCTGCTAGTTTTAAATAAGAAGCAACTTGCTTGTAGAAGACAGAGTTCAAAGCTCATATGAGGTATTTGTTATTCCATGTCCCTGGAAAAAGATCTTCTCGACCCAATCATTAGTGCAGTTACATTATATCCTGCAATGCAGTAATATGTATTTTTCTGATCTAATGTTCATCAAAAACCAAAGCTGTTTTCCTTCTGGCACATGTGTATACACACAAATACATACAAACTTGTAAAACTCAAATGTTTAACTTTATAGACACACATTTAAATTTACATTACTTTTATATATTCAATTTCCTTTCAATTTTATACTGTAGCCCTTAGCTACTACTGGGAGGATATATACACTGGACTATCCCACAAGTTGTTCAATATGTTACGCAACATACGCTGTATTACACACTTTCTATTATTTTCCACAAAACGCAATTTATAAAGAAGCCTTTCAATGTCCCTTACCCTTCCCATCTCACTTTGTCTGGTGCTTCCCTTTCTGCACAAGTACCGGCAGCCGGACACAGTAATCCAGACGAGGGCGTCCTATTGCTTTGTATAATGGCCGGCCATCCTGGAGCTGAAGCCAGTTATCTGTGGGGAGGGGGTGGCAAAGAACCAGGACACTGTACAACACTGTAAGATCAGCAGTGCATGCACCACTTGCATGCAAAGTGAGCAAACTAAGCTGAGGCACCCTGCATCCACCAGCTCCCCGGTAAGCCCGGGTGCTCACCTTAACCCACGGAGGCCCCTGCCTGGAAGATGGGTGTCTCTCACCCGGCCTGCAGCCCGTCCCCAGGGCTTGTTCCCCCACACCCCAGTCTGCACTCAGCAGTCTGTCACCCGCTCATCCCCTGACCTGGCCAAGAAAATCACCCCATGGCTCTCTGAAGCTTTTGGGAACTTTCTACAGCATAAAAGGTCCGGAGGGAAAGGTGAAGACTTTGGCCTGAGTCAATTGTCTGAGCTGCCAGACACCAATTGCTTCTGAGAACTCGAGGCCTAGCGTGCTGCAAACCCACACGCAGTATCGCACCTGAGACAGCCTCTACCAGAGAACTGCTCCCATATCCCTTACAAAGAAAGCTGTTCAAAATTGGATACCCTGCAGTATCATCACAAAAAAGAGCTCTTTTCTAAAGAGATACCACAATGAGCAAGAAGATGAAGCCTAAAATATTATGAAACCTTTGGGAGAGCAAAACAAACCAACAGAAAAAGCTGACTGGGGAATTTGGAGTCCTAAAGAAAATGCCTGCAAACTCTGCACCTTCTCAAAAACTTATGACTCACCAATTACCAATTTACCACTCCTGGGTCTGGGAAATTCGTTAATAAATCAGGAATTAAAAAAAACCTACGTTTGAATAAAAGTTCTCTTTTAATCAGTACCTTTTATTAAAAGAAATTGTTTTGTTTAGTTTAACATCTTTCCTACAGTCAAACAATATTTTCAAAGGGGAAAAGCTAGCCATGAAAAAAAGCTTCACTAACTGCTGGGAGAAGCATGCTTGTTTAAAATGCATCAAAAATATTTCAAATCATTCAGTGATGAAAATTTAAAAAATACTATAGTATAGGTATATTTTAAGAAAATTGCAACATATATGAATGCTGCACTATTTTAAGTATAAACTCTTTGTTATATTATTAACTGCTATATAACTGTATAATACAGAAATAACTATTAGAGGTATTTTTAATACTTAAATTCTATTACATTTCAATGACTTCTTCATTTGGTAAGAATATGCCCAAGCTGGGATAACTTTCTTGTCTTCTACCACCTTCTGCTGCTGCTTTACTGAAGTCAAGGGGAGCTTTTTCATTGACTCGAGTAAGAATTGATCTTTACAGCTCTAGTAAAAGGGAAGGATATTAGATCACCTTGATGAAAGGTAGGCATTTTGAATTGTTAAATACAATTTTTGACAATTGCTGCGCAAATGAATATCTCAAGGCATTTATCAAATGAGTAGATGATATCATACTCATCTGCCCTAAAAACATACACTTTCACATTTTCCAGTTTTTTTTTAAATGAGTATCCTGTCTTAATCTTTGAAATGTTACTGTGCATTGTTAAATAGTTATGATGTTTCATTCCTATGGCATTTCATTCCAGAAGACCTGAATTTCAACGCTAGAGATACTGGTACTGTACCTGCAACATAGCTTGTGAGGTCCTCTGAGTCCCTTTCAAATGAATTATACCACAGATTTAAGACAATTGAGTGGACTGATAAAACACATGGTAGAGCCAGCATAGTCAGTTATATTTGACCAATGAAAAATCATCATTTTTTCCACAATATTCAGCAGGTTCTGCAATTGTTCTCTCAATGGGAGACAAAATGTTAGGTTACAGAACCCTTAAAATTCCCTGCTGGATCTCACAGAATCTGCGAGTCCCACCCTGCGGGGAATGCCACTTTCCGGCAGTCTCTACACATTCCCTGAAAGAGTTCAAATTCTTTACACCAATTGAACGCATTTCTAGTCTCGTTTGAATGGCAGACTGAATGGAGACACTTGAGAGTTCTTGGTCGCAGACATTCTAATTGATCTCTTGGCTGCAGTATACTGTAATTTGTATGGAAATATGCATTTCTCTGTGTAGGCTGTCCTGCAGTGGACTAAGCATAGTCATGTCACCTAACAAGAGCACTTTATGAACCATAATTTTCTCTGTTCAAATTATATCTCTCAACTTAGGAGGTACACGAAGAACCTTTCCACATACACACACACAGGAGAGAACCTGTCAAAACATGTAGCTTTGATAACATTGACTCAAAAACTGAATGCTTAACAAGAGCTCTCTATGAAACAAATGGGGAAGAGGCAAAAATCATGTTTTCTTAAACTAAAGTGCTTTCCCCACTATCTCTAAGACAAATTTAGCTGTGGCATTTGCACTGCAAATCTCATTAGATAGGCTGGTAAGTTATGCAGGCAGAAACAGACTTCTAAGGATTGTTCTGCAAAGAGGGGGCATTGGCAGCACACAAAGCACTTCCCTTCCCACTCCCTGTGCTGTGGGATCTGGTGAATCCCCAGCTGTGCAATAAAGCAGACCTGTCAAGTCTCATGCACTGACTCATTCTTTTGTATCACACTCTTGTCACTGCCGGCATTGCACATTTTAATATGGCCGTACCATGGCTCTCTCCCACTTTTGGATCCCACACATCAGACGCAGGTGGTCAGTCTGATCTGTGATTATCTGACCAGCTGCGTCTGTTGTGTGGGTCAAGGAGCAAAAGAAAGGTCATGGTACTGGCACTGCAGCTGGGGAATGTGCTGTTTAGCAGGACCTGGTGCTGACAAGAGCCCTGCTAGAAGGCATGCTCCCCTCTTAAGGCTAAGTGCTGCAGGACTCAGCTTTTTAATGACTGGACATATGCTTATCGCCTACTTGTACAGAAATGTGTGCCTCAGAACATGGAATCTCACGTGTCTGAAGAGTAGAGACTTGAGAGGTCTGTATTACAAGTTTAGCTTTGTCATGACATTTTTGCAAGAAAAAGCAATAGGATGAGAACTTGGAGATCTGGTCAATATTTCCTTAAGAAAGATTTTGTTGACCTTACCTTCTGCTATTATTGGTCAGCTCTTAAAGACACAGAAACAACCATATGAATTCTGATTTTTTTTTTCCTCCTTAATTTACAGGATCTAAAGGCAATAAGGAAGTACTTATGGTGAAGGTAACACTTGTGAACTGATTTATGCCTACTTCTGAGTCTCTCTTTGTGGCAACCAAAAATTACATTTCATAAATACATGTTTGTATGCAGTTACTTAAAAGAAAAAGGTGACTGAGGTTTTAAATGTCATCCACCCCCAAAAATGCACTGTAAACATTTCAGCCGCTCTCAGTGGAGAAGGCTTGTGACTGGCATATTAAAAGCCTCAAGGCTGCAGTTGTTTACAAACTCTAATTTTTTAGATTCTTCCATATGTTTAATTCCCTTCCTCATCATCATCCTTCCCACTGCTTTTCATCAACAGGCACGTTAACAACAATTTTGGTTATTCCTAACATTTCTGTCTCTAGTCTGATTTTTCATCACCTTTAAAACCACACCAAGGAAGACCAAGAACTGAGAAATACATCTATGCAGAGAGCCTCCATATTGTCATGTGTACCATTCATTCCACACTGATGGATGCATCAGGCTTCCACTGATGCATGTGATCTTCTGTGGGATTCCCGTAAAATGGGGAATAAATCTGTATAAACAGAGGCATAATGAATTAGCACCTTTTAACAGTTTTCCTCACAAACATAGACAAAAAAGACCAGCAAAACAAGGCTGAGAAAAAGTAGGATGGGCTGTACATTTACAATAATTAGGATCTTATTGTTTATTTGATGAAAAAACTCCCTTTGGGAGAATCTCCATTGACAAACAAAATTTGTTAACAGGATCATATCTCTTGGAACACAGCCATCTGTTCTTTAAGGCATTAACTAGTTTATCTTTTCACTACAAATGAAAACCACAGTCCTTATATGTAAGGAGGATTTCTGATCGTAAAGATCAGACAATCATTCCTATTCCATTGCTTGGCTCTCTATCAGTAACGTGCAATTGCATTTCGTAAAATTATAGAATGGCTTGGGTTGGAAGGGACCTTAAAGATCATCTAGTTCTTTATATGCTGAACCCTAAGCAACAGCTAGGCTGGAAAATCTTTGTGCATTTTCTTTATTTTATTACATGTAGAGGTGCAAACACAAAAACATAAGGAATGATATACAGTCCATCTTATCCCAAGTAATCAAATAAAATTAAAATGAAAATGTCATTTTGTATGTGACAGTGGATAAATCCCAAGCAGACATTCTGTTTAAAACATAAACCACTAATTCATGCTAAAACCTTTCATACAAATGTAAGTCTTGCTATCCATCACATAAGGTATTCAGCACTGGCAATGTGTTGTCGAAAAGATATGAAAATGAGAAGAGCAAAATACTTTAACAATTCAATGTTTCAAAGACAGGTAGGTGTCAATATTATGTTAGCAAACTGTATAAGAATACAGAGAAGTCATGAATTAGCCCCATGCTGGAGCTTCTATAGCAGCCTATCAGTCATACCATTCTGCAGAACAGAAGTTCTATCTGCTTTCTCTATGCATTTTCTTCTCTAGATACAGCAGTTTCAGCAACTATTGTTGACTGCTATTTGTGGCAGCACACAAATTTTATTTCTCTTTTATTTCAAAGAGAAATAAAAACTATGCCCTGCAGAGACTGCTCACCCCTTCTTTTCGCCTATGGCCAAATAAACTCAGACATCCACAAGTGAAAACAGCTGTCAAAATTCCACGCCAGGACTGAATCCCTAGTTATCAGTTTCCACTGAAGTTGAGCTTTCCTGTTCCCATAACTCCTTGATTTTATTTGCCACATTCCACCCGCGATATTCTACTCATTGCATCTGGAACAATGCAAATACCTTCACACCTGCTACCATCAGCTACGAGCAGCTTTCACTACTGTTATTTCACTAACCCCTACAGAACTGCACTCAATCTTCAAAGTGACTGTACTAGTGGAGTCTCACGCTGTACCCACCTCCTACAGCGTGGCTTCACCAAAACAGACCAGATGGGAACTAGCTTGGCATCTTGGCTGTAGGTAAAGTTGTACCCCTGCATGCAAGACAGGCTTAGGAAACCTCCAACAAAACCACCTCTCTAAAAACATTCCCCTCAGTTCACTTCTCCTTTCTTTGGTTTTGCTCACAGCTCTACCAATAGTGGATCTTACACTTCTACTTTAACACCAGTGGAAGCAGGAATGGGAATCAACATTTCCAGTCAACGTCAGAGTAATGCATCCACACTCTTCCACTTAGAAAAGAAAAATTTTTTGGAAATGTATGGCAGATAAACCACCTCGTGCAAAAATCAGTGTTTTATATAAAACAATTGCCTTTTTGCCTCCTGTTCTGCACACACTGGAACAGAAAACAAAAGCACGTCCTCACTTCCCAGACCTCAAAAACCTTCTCTTCTCAGTATTTCTGGTAAATTAAGCAGTTCTCTCACTCCAGCACAGAGGACCACCATAATAAAATCCCATGGTTACACTTGGCAGTATATTACAATGATGTTAAAAAGGATAACTCTACTTAGCTTTACCTGGCTTCTAGATTTTTAGTCAAAAAAACCAGACTAATTTTAAGGAACAGATTATGATTCTTATTACTGTCCCATCATAATACAGGATTTAGAGATTATACATGTCTTTGTAACTGATAATTTGTATTATTTTGGATATCCATAACTTTATTTACTTAATTTCCCCCAAGAAAGAATGAAAAACTTCATTCCTGAAAGCTTTCTGATTTTTTCCCTTCCCCAGAATTTGATTGGTTTCACTCTGCTGTTGAATGCAAAACAGCTGGACAAGCGAAAAAAAAAAAAAAAGAGAAAAAAAGAAAGGAGGGAGAGGGTGCTCCAATGGCCGGGACTAACTAATCAAAGCGAGAGGACATAAATGCCTCCTAGTGGCAGGTTTGCAAATCTGTATTCTGCTTCAGTTGATACTTAGCAAAATCTATATACACAGGACAGGAAAATGAAAAACAAGAACGTAGAGGCTGCTCTTTGTTTGGGTTTGATTCTAGCTTCCTCCTATTCTTCTCCTCCACTCTTTCAAAATAAGGAAAGAAAAGATTCACGCCACATGACCCAAATTTATACTTATTTCTATTTTAAAAGAAGATTCACTCCTATTTTTTTCTTCAGTACTGTTAAGACTGAACACTCAACTGACCCACTGTGTTTAGGTTTCCCTGAGTGCTTCACAGAGATTTGTTAAAGATATAAAATAACATACCAAACAATGAAAGAGCTTGTTTCCCCCACCACTTTTGTTGAAAGCTACTTTGTATATGTTCCTATGCAACAAAAATTAAGTTTATGTGTAGGTGTTCCCTGTTTTTACAAACTCCACACTCCTTAGTTGTTATAAGATTAAAACAATTTTCTCCCTCAGTAAATGCTTCCCTTGAAAACCACTGGAAGCACATAATTCATCTGTCCATTTATAGCTTCTATTTTCTTCTAGGCACTGAGAAACTGCTGATTGTGATTGTTGTTTTCCCTTTTAAGAAGCCAATGTTGAACAAGTGATAGATAAGACAATTTAATGTTTCAGTGACCACACAGATCAATTTTTTCATTTATTCTGAAGTTTAAAAGAAGAAAAAAAAAAAAAAAAGATAGGCAACCAAGGTACAATGGCAGGGATTTTGTTTAGCAAATTATTCTTCTATACCCAGAAAATTTAACAGGCACTCTCATTAAACCTGCAGGGAGTTTTAAGGCAGCTTTAGTCCTAATATTTTTCAAAAAATGCATTCAAAGATTTTTCTCCTGAATCATTTTCTTCTCTATGGAATCTATCAGAAAGGTTTGGAGATATAGTACAAATCTTTAACTGTGAATAATAGAAAGAGAAGAAAGAAAAGAAAAGAAAAGTATTACCACAAGCTGGAGAAGATCTCAATAAAAAAAGGCAGGTAAGTGAAAAGGGAACATTGTGTAGTTACTGTACTGGATAGAGAAATGGAAAAACCATATATATTCGGGAAAGTGTTTGTCTGGAAAAGGTACAGGACTGGTATCAGCTACTAGCACTTACCCATTCAGTACAAGCCATTGTAGGGTGACAGACACCTGATTCACTCTTTCCACCCCCTTCATTTCTTCCTGGTTTTATTCCCCGTAGATCTCTGCCTTCTGTCCCAGCAGTGTGCCATCTGATGTGCAACCCTATTAAGCAAGCTAGCATTATAGCATCGTATGTGGGCTGGCAAAGTATGTGTACTCAGCCTACTCACGACAGTGTCGTAGCAACATGATGGCTGCACACTTCACACAGGTTCAAACGTGAAGTCACTGAACAGTAGTGCAAGCTCCTCTTCATGCAAGAGACCCTTCTGGAGACAGGAGGAGTCCTTAGGTATCTGACCTGGCTGTCCTCAGCAAGAGTAAGGACTAAGCACATCCAAATCAGAATCTTCCTTTTTCCATTTATTCAGAGACTGAACTTAGATGCCATCACTGTTTACCACTGTACCTATTCCTGCTGTCAAATAAGATGGCACTCAAAGAAAGTTACACAGTCTTCAGGCTACCATCCCATAAAAATAAAAACTGAAAGACAGCTAATCAACAGTAAATAGTCAACAGCGACAACTAAAGTGCCATCAACAATATTCGGTGTTTTTAGCTTATTAAATACAGGCAAGAAATTTAAAACTTTTACCACGGATTTTACAGTGACATTCCAGGCAATGTTGCAAATGTCTTGGAGATACTATGTTGGTTTATAGTCAGAAGTCTTTCCGACTTTGCAGTTTTAACCATCAGGGAATCACTTTAAAAAAACAGAAGGTTGGATTCATAAATATAAGCAGCAATCCCAGAGATAAACCTGTCCTTCCCCACCCCACCCTATTTATTTTATTTATTTTTTTAACTATTTTTATGTAGTTTGCACTGGAACAGGTTGCCCAGAGAGGTCATGGAGTCTCCTTCTCTGGAGATACTCAAAACCCGCCGGGACAAGATCCGTGCAATGTGCTCTAGGTGACCCTGCTTGAGCAGCAGGGTTGGACCAGATGATCTCCAGAGGTCCCTTCCAGTCTCAACCATTCTGTGACATATAACATGAAAGCTACTGAAAAAAGCAGAAAACTCCATCTTTGTTCTTTATGAGGCAAAGGTTTTCTGCCTTGGGGTACATCCTGTTCATTTTATTGATGGGAAGTAGAATTTTAAATCTCAAGGATGAGTATCTGTGAGAGTAATTGAGAACACGGGTCTATGGATATTAATTTTGCCCAAATATTAATTACAAGATTTTCTTTCATGGGCTTAACTGTTATTCTCCTGTTTAAGAACATTACAAATCATAAAACATATTAACGATGTGTTTCTATGCAAGTTTCACAGTGTAACAGAATTACATCACTACTAGTTCCCTATAAATAACCTTTGGCTCTGCTGAACACTAAAAGGAGACTATTGCCTCATATATTACTCTTGACCACTTAATTAACTACCACAAAAGCTAATTAATTAGACAACACGGTCTCTAATCATTCTGGAATTTGTTCCATTATGTTCAGCTGGAATATCCTCTTTCCTCAAAAGACCCCCTAAAGTTTAGATGAAGCATTCTGGGTTTTTCATTCATGTCTTTCCAGATACTTAGGATCAGGGTGGGAATATTTTAGACTGATTTTATTACACATTTTCCCTGTTTAACTCTGTCTTTAATACAGTAGCCATTTTTGTGAGCTTGGAAGGCTTCAGCCTTCTAGCATTCTAATCTTTTAATCTACTAGCCAAATTCACAAGAGTCATGCAATATTGTACAAATAGGAACTAAAGTGATTTTAAGGTTGTAAATTTGATTCTGTAACGGAGTGCCAATGAACAGAAAAATAGTTACAGAGTTTTTGTGAAACGGTGGAATACAAAACCATGCATCCTGGAAAGAAAACAATATTATTATTCCATTTTCATTCTTCCTTGCCAACTCGACACAGTTCCCATTTCTCTCAATCATTAAATTAAGACACAGCTGTATCTTTTAAAGATCTCTTTACAGTAAGCTCAAGCCTCAACTCTCCATGCATACAGCTGTTACATCTTTAATAGAGACTTTGTGCTGTTACTGTATAAAATAGGATTCAGGAGCTGATCCAAAAACTGAACTGTGGATTTAGAAACTTTTTGGGACAGGAAGGACCTAACTTTGCCAAAAAGTCATTCTTAAGAAGTTGAGAATTCCAGCAGCTTAACTCAATGACTGTCTACTGCTGGTGTAACACAACATGCATGTCCTATGCATAGGTATTTTATGAAGCAACTTCCCAACTAAACTCAAAAGCTGTACCTTCAAAATTTTAAATTGCTGTGGCAACAACATGCAGCTGGTCTGCAAAGCCAGCCTGTGTATCGTGATGGAATGAAAGTACCAATGAGAAACAAGCTGATGAATTGGTTTGACTGATCATTAAAACCCATCTAGTATAATCGCTTTAGCTGATCTTGTTTAAGTCATTCCGTGAAGCTGCCAGGAGAGTTCAGGGACAGGTCGATCTTCTATTCGCATCATGCAAGGATCAGGCAGATAAAATCCGATCAGTTACCTGAGCATTCTTGCATTTATATGCAATTATTCCTTGTTGTTTTACAGCTTCCATCTGGAGGAAAGAAATCTGTTCTGCTCCTGACCTTTTCAGACCTCATGTCACTGTATTTAGCTTTAACAGATGGATTCTACTGATCTGATATGAAGATAGAAATAAAAGATTGAAACATGAAAAGGGAGGACAAATATAGATTCATTAAAGCCTTGAATCATTGCTAACTGCAGGTCACTGGGTGAATCTTCACTGGATTCATGGGTCATTGATCAGGACTCTCAGTTCGTTCCTGCCCTAAACTGCAAATGAATTAGGAAGACTCTATTAAGAAGGTGACTGGCACTACCTTCCTCTAATGTGCAAGTCGGAGAGAGCAGGAAGGATTGCTAACACACACTGTATCTCCAAGGTCATGACTATTCCTAACAGACAGCTACAGTCCAAAATAAGTACCAGTTCTGAGCAACGCTGAGGTCTATCTTGTGGAAGCAAGAGCAATTGCTCTGAGCAGTAAAGATTTCTGCAGAAGAGCAGATTTTTTCCTATTTGTGCATAGCTTTTCTTCTTCTTGTTGGTCAGACTAAGTAAATAAAAACCTTCTCACAGATTCATGTACAAAGCATTTCAATGAAAGGAATTATTCTTCATCTGTGCAAAAACGCTGGAAAACTTAAAACAGTAAGAAATAGTGAAAGAACTTCTCAGAACAACACACACATGAACTAGTTAGTCACAAAGAAAGAACACAACTGAACTTTTGCAATGTCAATATTCAGCTGTTTAAGCTTAAGGAGCAAACTGGTGAAGAAACATTTCTGAATCTCACAAACAGAGACGAAATTCAGAGCAAAACCTGATTCTCTGTCCTTTGTTTAATTCACTTTGTCTACTTTACGGAGACAAACTACAAGGCAGTATGCTTGGATCGATGTATGCTGCAGTTTAATATAACCCTGTGTAGTTTGGAGTAGGCTACAGCAGCAGGAACTTCTGGGTGGATTCCCAGAACAATAAAGAGTAGAAGAAATGTGTTTGTAGAGAAGGCGTGTCTTCAACACATATCCATCATAAGATTCATGAATTATACATGTATTTTAGGCTATTTGATATGCTGCAATATGTAGATACAATAAAACAGGGACACAAAGATAGATTTCAGTAACTTCAAAAAATACCATTACCTTCATTGTGTTCTGCATTTTATTAGTGTTTTCTTCATTTTAACAGCTTCTAGTAACAGCTTTACCTTTACAGGAAATGCACTTTAAGATGTTAAAAATTTATGTTTGGTGTGTACATTGTTCAATTTGTATGTTATCACACAAACAGAAAATATTTTTTTCCAGAGTGCAACAGAAACCAACTACCGACTCTTTTAGATATACATGCATTTCTGAAACCTCCTGAGGATTTGTATATTTTATGGCAGTAGACATCAAGACAAACTACTTAGGAAAACAGAGGACAGAATGCAGAAAATTATTTGACATTATCAAATTGGTAATTAGTATTTTTGGTATTACCAGTGCACATTTGCATAATCATAACACTCCCATGGCAATAAGTCTGTGTACAGTCATTGTTACCAGATTTCCCCAAACAGTAAACATTTAAAAAAAAAAAAAGCTAAAATTCTTTTAGAATGCGGGGAATTAGTAATACAGAAACAGCAAATGTTTTGCTTCATGTTCTTTAGCTCCAAGTATCAATGAAATAGCTCTACATTCATAATACAAGCAAACTATGAAAAATCATACCAAAAAAAAAAAAAAAGGTTCTCTCTGGAAATTACCCTGTGGACTTGCTACCTAGCCAGCAACTGTCCTGCATGCCAAGTTCTTCTTATGTCAATATAATGAAAGTTGGATGTACGGTGCGGATCCAGAAAGGAGATCAGACAAGACGTTGACTAATGTGACTCGCCATATTTTCTAGTTAAATTTTCTCCTGAAAGAAATGCATGTCCCAACATTACCTCTGTATTTCAATACTAATCTCTTCTGAAAGACAGTGATACCATCTTAATAAACTATGTAACAAAACTTTTAAGACTCCCTATTGGAATGCTGTGCTACTGTAATAGTTGTCCTCACTGAAAACAAACATTTAATAAAACACCTCAGTTGTTCGTGCTCTCTTAAAGTATAACTGCTTGCCGGCTGTCAGTTTCAATTTTACACTGTTTCATAGCTACAGTTTTGCTAAATACAACAGAAGTGTATTTGTTTTCTCCAGAGCTGAATTGCTTTGAGTTGTCTTTGTCTTTTGGATCAGAGATAGGAACAAAGAAAAAAAGAAAAAGAAAAAGAAAAAAAAAACCAAGAGCTTAACAACATTAACAAGAACGGATAAAAAAGGATAAAACTGTTTCCTACTGTACTCTTCCTGTTCAAACAAATGAACAAACAATCATTACATTATGACTACAGCTATCAAGTGATATATTTTCCTTTATTGTTTCCTGTCCTTAGTATCACTGAGCATTATTAACCAGTTGTCTGTTACCATCCACATGCTACCTTTTACCTCATCAGTGGTTTCATTCCATAGAGACCAAAGCAATTCCTGCACGTAGTGACTTTTATGTAAACAGGGGCTAGTTCAACTCATCTGTTTAAACTGAGAAGTCTGAAATCTAGTTACAAGATCTGAAAAACAGAACCTCATCTGAATCTTAGATTCATGTTATATTAAAAAAAAAAAAAATCAAGTAAATTATTTCAACCTTGATCTGTCCTAATGCTTTGTGCCATTACTTGGTAAAGCATCTTAAAATCCTGAGTTATTTATTCAATGGTCAGCAATGTGTTTATGCTTTAGAAATACAGGGCTATTTTCTCAGCTAGCATAAACTAGCATAACTCAGCTGAAGTCAAAGTGCTATTGATTAACCAAGTGAAGATATCCATTAAAAAAAGCCAATTCCCCAATGTGCTGATGATCTGATTTTACAGTTGTCAGATGTCAAGACACCTAGGGCTGGCCAACTATCAAAAGCATGTGGCCACATATGAAGACAGTCAGTTTGCTACTAAGAAATAGGTGAGGTCAAAGGAAAACCTTATTTATTCTGTTTTTCTTGTTGTTTTTAAGAAAACACTGCTGTTACTACAGTAGTGACAAAATAGAATTTTAAACATGTTCTAGGCTTTTTTTCTGATTCTAGAAACATTTTACATTTTTTAGGGTTACTCAGCGTGTTTTGATAGAAAATGTTAATATACATTAATAATAAAGAACAGATTTGCAATGGAGAAGCAAAAATGATTTTATTTATGGAAGGATCTGCACTCATTCCTTCATACGTCCTTCTGTATTTGGACTGCTCAGTGCCTGGTTTATGGAACCAGTGCTGTTTCTGCACCAGTGCCTAAGGTTTTGTGGGGAGGGGAGGGAGAAGGACTGCTAATGATCTCCCAGAGATAAATGAAATTGCTGATTTAGTCAAGCTCATTCTTGACCTTGACACAAGACGGGACAGGCAAAGGGAAGAGCTCAAAATAGAGCAAGTGAAAGAAGGGAAGATCAAACAAATGCTCAGGTCTGGCCAAGACCCCCCCTACATTCAGCTAACACCTGGCTGAGTTAGAAAACATGACCAGCCCAACCTTCCTGTTGGAGCCGATTGAAGCTGTCAGCTCCCGGCTTGTCACCCACTGCATCAGGAGGCCCCTGGGCTGCCACAAGAGCCCTAATTAGGCAGAAATGGCACTTCGGCAACTGACCCGCCAGGACCTTTGGCAAAGCATTTAACATCATTAGTTAACATTTTTATTAAAAAAAGTGTGAATGTAAATGAACAGCCAATGCATTTCAATAGGGTTTGTCAGTGGCACTGCACGCCCCCCCACTCTCCCAACCACACACACGCTTTTTTGCATGAATAGTTCACTTGTTTTCTCTAAAGGGGGATGGGGATGTAGAGAATGTTTTTCCAAGGGAACTAGACATGTTCAAAGCAGAAGCAAGGTCTTAAACAATCAGACACAAACTCTTGCCTTTTGGGGAGTGTGCTGGTGAGTGAACAAACAACTAAATGCGATCTTACCTGCAACACGCCTAAGAGCACATCTGAAAGGGAAAGTATGCATAACCCACACCAGAATAAAGAGATACACAATCACATATTCAACTGATTGCTCTAAGTGTACTCCTTATATATCTGTGCTTTTCTGTCACATACAGGAATACAGGTACCTAATTCAGAAAATTTGCCACTCTTTGCTGGAGGAATCAAATGCTACAGCAACATAAAGGGATGACTGTCTAGGAATACACTGTCCTCCTGTTTCCTTATCATTTCTTTAACTCACTGCATTTTACCTTTGATTGAATATTATTAAAAAATACCACTCAGGCATATTAACGACCTACCTTAATTGAGTCACCACTGGCAGCAATTTGTGTGTGAAAAGTTATTTATTTATAGAGATAAGTATGCAGCCTTGAGACAGTTTATTAATACTTATTTTTTTTCTGCAGATTCTTTAACTGAAGAGCTTCCAAAATATATCAATACTTGACCACAATCCTGACACAATTTTTTGGAAATAAGGGACACAAGGAAATGAAATAATCATAAACACACTTTTCATTAAAGAAATAGGACTTGGAAGGATGTCCAGTCCTCAGATATTTTATGTCTATTTCCCATGAATATGCCACAATCCATGCACCTTTTATTTCCTTTGAATCCATTAGGCTGCTGCTTCTTCCAATGGAGGCTACAAAATATAGCACTGGGGCTGATTGCTCAGGCCAGATAAGGACTATACCACCTTAGATTTTGGAATTTGTTCTCTCAGTCTGTAATAGCTGTATGTCACCAGAAACACCTGTGTTCCACCAAAGAAAATATTTTTTCATTTGTTAGGAAATCATTCCATTTCATTGTAGTTGTATGGACTATTACTTGAATTTTCTAAAATAAACAGATCAAAAAAACCAGATCTTCCACATAAGTTACTTGGGATGAAGATGGTGGAGATCTCAGTTCAAATCCCAACTCATCGGACTTCCTTTGCAGCCAATGGAAGGTTATCCTCTTCCCCAGTTTCACGTATTAGACACTGAAATAACAGTATTGTCATTTTCTCATACATTGGCATACCCAGAGGTTTCTGGTCCCTGAACGTTTCCAAGCCATGTAATGCCATATCGGGAAAACAAACTTGGCAACGCGCCTTTCTCCTGTATGTTGAGTTTGTTAAATAAGCTAGCCTCCTTCCTCAAGCCTGACCTGAGTATAAGGGGAGAAGCACTGCACTTCTACATATTACCTGTCAGGGATAACCAGGAGACCGTACTCCAGAGTACATCAGATACCCCACAAATCTCCCATACTGTGACCGAGACGCAGCCAAGTTTGTATCCAAAATGCCAGAATAAGGATATACCAGGAAACCTGTACCCCACAGTGCAGAGGCAACCATTGTTGACCCACTTAGTTTCTTTTCAGGAAACATTCTATCTCATGGATGCGGTACACCTAGAATAAAAAGGCCTGATTAAGACTCCAAGCCCTCTGCGCATAACATACATGCACAACAGCAAGACTGTACATGCAGAGAAAATATTACACAGGTACATGAATATGTTCATACACACAAGGGCTGTCCATTTCCAGAATAGGTAAAACCCCCTCTTTGGTAAATGCTTCAGGATCTGTAGATTACTCCATACAAGTTCTTACTGAGTCCATATGTAAACAAACAAGTGCACTCATTCTTTTTCTAAACAAGTATGCGTAGACTTCAAGGCCACTACAGAAACATTAAAACAACATGGACTTCTAAATATACTTTTTTAAAGCACAAGACCAAGTCTAGAAATCCATGTAGGAAGCCTGGCATGATCTCTTGACTCACCTGTAAGATCAAGTGAGTAGCAATTTTGGCAGGATTCAAATCACTGTTTACCAGTATATTAATGAAAACAAAATCTGTATCTTTCTTTCTAGAGCAGAAATAGGAAGACAAATATTAAAAAACATACTTGCTGACAATAATCAGATAGTGGCTTGCCTATGATGGAGTTGTTCAGAGGTCATTAGCTTAAAAGCAGTATTAGGCAAAGAGAATAAATGTTCTTTAGGAATTGTCAGAAAAGCTGAATTGTACAAGGCACAGAAAGTTGGTAACAGTAAAGTGTCTATATCTGACCCCTTTTCCCATCACGTGACTACTTTCCAGTCTAGTTCTTCAGTATGGGCTTCTCCTCTCCTGCTGGGAACCAGAAGGGTGGGTGAAGGGAGAGAGAGGTGACAGTTTATTGAAAACCTCGTGCTCCTTGCCTGGTTTTGTCACATTTTCTGCAGGTGCCTCGCACTATAGCCACAATAGGCTCTGGAAGGGAGGATTCAGACCTGTCAACAGCTACATGAGGCAACTCCACAGCTTTGTCTTACATGCTAACTTCATTGTCTGCTGTTCTGAACCCTGCAGCACAGGCACCCGTTAATGAGATGAGCCCCTTTTTCTCGGTTTGTTCCTCCCTCTGTTTCTCTTGCCTTTATGTAATGATTTAACTTGATCGTATTGGTTCCTTTCTAGTGGGGATTGCTCCAACGATCAGATAAGATAATTGTCTGTAGAATACTGCTCAGCAACAACTATTACTTCCTTGGCTGAAAATGTCAGAGCAATTGAAAGCTCTTAGTGAAGTTCAAGAACAAGGAGGCAAAAAAGATGCAGCTCCTATATGTGGATGTATCTGTGTATATACATTAAGTTTGCTGTGGCCGGCTCTCCCAGGTGATTGTGCTTTATGAGAACCACTTTCTGCATATTTTATATTTTCATGACTTTTTAAAGAACCTAAACAACAAACACACACCAATTCACATAAGGATGTATTTTCTCATTTACTTCGGATTTATATGTCATTTATTTGAGCTTTGGGACATAATATTATACGATTACTTCTCTTGCATTTTCTCCATTTCTTATTCCATTTCTTAAAAACCAAACGAATGCAATTTTTTTTCTTAAAATGTTGTCTATATGCAGAAGATGCTTAAGGAAAGCCTGGAGTGGCCTGAAAAAGTGGGTGTAGTTATTGAATAATGCTGTGAGTTTAATCCCCTTCAAATTAGTCATTTGCTAACAGTGACTTACCAAATATTCAGACAAAACCATGTTTTGTGTTGCTCTGCTCCCTATCTTTATGAAGTGATAGCCTATAGAAAAATGCTATACCAACAAAAGTTCATGTAAATATCACAACGATACTAATTATGATTAAAACAACAGAAATATTTTGGGACAATATTTAATTTCTTTCTTCATCTGAAACACACGCTATCGCTCATAACAAACATTGTGATGTTATGCATTGATGAACAATTCAAGAGCACACCCAAAGATATCATGATTTTTATCACTATAGGATATAGGCTGTAGTGATTTTATATGAAATCAAGATCGCGATTTGACTGATTGTACAAATAAGCAAAAAAAAAGTCCAGTTGTAAAAACTTAGAGCAAAAATCAGAAAAACTGCACAAAACTCATCTTTTCTCTTTTTCTGAATACAATTTTTTTCTATACTATAGATGTACTGTCACCAATAATACACCACCACAAACTCAACCATCAAATCTCTCATCAAACCACAAATTCCATGAAGAATAAATAACTTTTGGAAGCTTCTTAAGAGTTTTGGGGAACAGCTGGAGAGCGGGATTATTATAGACTATCCATGTGCTGAGTTACCACTGTAGGGAAATTCTTTATTCTTTGGTAAGGAACTCTAACATAGGCAACTACGTGATGGCTGTTTTACATAGTACCACAAGACCACAAGCACACAAATCAGTGCGACTGAAAAGATATCTGGAAAGATCCAGGCTCTAATCCTGCCATATAATTGAACCAGACTTACACTAGTTTAATTACATGAAGCAGAGAATCAGATGCACAGGTAGTTTATACATGAAATATTTCAAAAATTGAACTACTGTATTGGAACTAATGTCACAGTTAGGTTTTGTTATATACAGCTCAGCTGATAAGCGGAGTGAATTATAGTGTAGGTATCCAATTAAACTAAGCAGTGATTTGTAAAGTCCACTACATAACTTATTCAGAATTACTTTAAAGCTTTTGTTGGACGATGTAATGCTCTGTAGCAATGAAGTAAAGAGGATTGAGCAGATGTCTGAAATACAGTTTCCTCCTACTCTTTTTGCAAGTGTAGTTTGAAAACTCATTAATTGCAATAGCTTCTTTTTTTTTTTTTTTTTANTTTTTTTTTTTTTAATATACAATCCCACAACTTGTCACAGAGAATAGAATTTCTATCTAAAACTTCAACATCAAGAACTGTGGCACAGGAAACTGAGAATAACTGATCTTCTTTTGTGTCTGAAGCTTGTGTCAGTGGCTAGCAGACTGACTCTGGAGCCCTTGACAAAACTCACACTTCTAGAGAAAAGCTGGAAGTGGTAATTGCTACTGATGCTTGTCCTGAAACAACATGGCCTTTGAATGAACTCCCATCACAGGGCAGGCTGGTGCAGTAGCTTCACAAACACTTCATGGCAGTCCTGAAAAACGACTGTTTATAAGAAGTAGCAAACAAAAGAAAAGCTCTACTATACTATCCTCTGACAAGTAGCCATGGAATTTAAGATGTTCCTGTGCTCATTTTCTTGCCTGTTACAGTCACAGAATACAGAATAATTAAAACATACAAAATTGTTAATTAAGAGCTATGCTCTTTATTAAGATATTATGCTGCAAGCAGGCAGCAATTATTCTCAAATTAAAAACTAAAACCCTTATAGATCTTATAGATCACATGCAAAAAAACAATGCAGTGATTGATATACATGGAAGGTCAAGAGTAAATGATCTGATAGTCCTTTGCGGACTTAAGCTTGTAATAACACAACACTTCTCAAAACAATTTCACTGTGTTATTTATTGAAACAGCTTGCATTGCCAGAAATCTTCTAGACTGTGTGTGTTGGACTGTTTCCCTCCCCATGAATGAAGCAAGTAACTGAGTACCAATGAATTGGCAAAGTCAAAAAACGGAAAAGTGTTTTACACTACTCTGACAAATACAGTTGCACACATTTGATATTGTTCTTGGCCTGATCACTAGACATCAGCAGTTAACAATAAATATATCCTCTTTCTTTGCTTTGGAAAGCGGTGGTTTTTATGATGGGTGTTTGGACACATTAGGTGTACTGATTGCTTTCTAGGTGAGGCCTGATGGGCTTTACATACTGTCCTTTTCATTGCTCTAGATGCAATTCACAAAATGAACAAGTGTAGAAATTTAGAGCCTGACACTGAATTCTATTCTTAAGCACAGTTCCAGTTATGCTCCATCAAACCATAATCTTTCTTATATTAGCATAATTAAATACACTATGTCCATACATAGTAACCAAATATGCTTATGCAATTTCTGTCAGTGCAACTGATGCAAGAAAGATAAGAACTTATTGGAGTGAGTTCAGCATAGGGCACAAAGATGATTAAAGGACTGGAGCATTGCTCATATTATGAGAAGCTGAGAGAGCTGGAACTCTGCAGCTTGAAGAAGAGAAGGCTCAGGTTTATTTATCAATCTGTGTAAATACCTGATGGGAGGTAATGAAGAGGAGAAAGCCAGACTTTTCTCTCTAGTGCCCACTGACAGAACAAGAGGCAATAGGCACAAATTAAAAAGATAGGACATTCAGTCTGAACAAAAGAAAATGCTTTCTGCTGTGAGGGTGGTCAAACACCAGCACAGATGCTCAGAGAGGTTGTATATTCTCTACACTTTGATATATTCAAAACCTGACTGGACATGGTCCTGGGCAACCCACTCTAGCTGTCACTGCTTGAGCAGGATAGTTGGAATACATGATCTCTGAGGTCCTTCCAACCTAAGCAGCTGTGATTCTGTAATTTACATCATAGTAAAGCTTCAAGAAAGAAATATCAAGTTTTGCGAAAGCTTGTTTGAGAGCCATTCCTTTCTGCTGTAGGGAATCTGAGATATTGGGTTAATATTAAATAGCATTTTCTTCTAAATGTCATCATGTTAATTACCTTATTTGCTATTGTTCTCAATCATTATGTAGAACCAAAAATATTTTACAAAAAGAAGTCACATTCAGAAGTAGAGTATCTCTACATTTGCCTATATATATTTGATTTTTGAAACCTGGTTATCAATGCTTAAAGTAGAAAATGAAAGGAGGTTTTGTATTTGAAACAGCCATTATCTCTATGTCTGTATCAGCCACTGCTTAATTTCAGAAAATAGTGATACTTGAAATCTGAACTAATCCCCTCTGTGCAAATGCACCATGCCAAGCTATTTCTCCAATAGTCACATATTTTCCAGAACAATGCAAAACCACCAGACTGACCTCATGTTCATCTACCTAATTTCAGGCCATTCTGTAAGAAACACTACAGATTTACAAGTCTCGTTGGCATTCGAGGGAAGTAGAAGGTGTTCGAGCTCACTCATAATCTGTACTTTCAGACAAGCTACACATCCAGCTTTTTAATACAATTCTATCAGTACACAGAATTTACAAAAACAGTGTTTTATGGATAAATACACTCTCAAACAGTAATGCCATACAGTAGATTTGTTGCTCTTCAAAAGAAGGTATATTGCCCTGTATCAGCAGGATGTTATTCAAACGTATGGCTGAATATCTTACAAGAAACTGTGAATATTGCATATTCTTCAGAAGGCATACTCTCAAAAGCTTTTCAGTTTACATCTAGCTTCATTTTTAATTTTTTTTTTTATTTTAGAATAGTAGGAGCAATATTTCTCTTTTTACTAAATGAGTATTGAACTGAACTATTAAAGGTAACAATGGAAATAATGGAAATAGAGGGAAACAGACAATTTTAGTGCCACAATTCACACAGCATTTCCCTAATCTCAGGGGAACTACTTAAATCCTGTTTATAGGGGTGTGGGTGTGGGGGGGGAACCTTTCATTTGAGATCTGAAAATTTTGGGGTTTTGTCCAAAAAATACCAGCAAAAGGAGGCAAGTTTGTTAAAAAAAAAAATTGTTTTTGCATTAAAGATACCTAAATCAGTGCATTAGTAAAAAATAATGTCAGTTATAAATTCAAATAATCTTACGGGCTTATCCCAAAATGATAGTCAAGCTTTTGCTCCAGATGGTGCAATAGTGTTTGTGACATCCACTTTGAACTGCAATCTAGTTATGTGTCAAGCAGGAGAGTCCATTATTCACAACATCAGTGCCGGGGAAAGAAGGTTAAAAGTTCAAGACATGCCCCAAGTGATTAAGGTTGTAAAAATCAGGAGATATACCATGGGGAAAAAAAATGCCATTCTTTCTTTTCTTCAATATTGTTTGTGCCAAAAAATGTTCAAGAAAAAAAAAAACACAGGACATAGGAAAGCCCCAATTCTGAACAGTAATGCAAAAATTACCTTTTTATTTGAACTTCTTAAACCCTTCTGCTACCAGCTTCACTTTTCCTAGAAAGAAACAGAAAAGTTTCTCTTAAAATCTGTCAGCAAGTTACAGGACTCAAGAACTCAATTAACACTATTTCTCACTCATCACAATATTCACTTCAATTATTACACACTTCCAAGCAACTCTAATTTCAAACTTTATTTTTCATGTATCCCACAGATCAACAGATCATCTGCACTAGTACAGCTTCACTTCTTAGCAATGTAAGCCTTTGAACTGCTAGTCAGTAACAGATAACCTACAGATTGCTTCCAACCATCCCAAAAGTTTCTGTACTTGGAACTGCAAGTGCTGCTTCTCAAACGGTTGAGCACATTTAGGGGATTTCTAATCCAATATAAAAGCAAAGAGGAAAACCCAAAGCCCAAAGCGTGAAGCTAAAAAAAAATCAGATTAAAAAAATTTTTGGAAAGGCTCTTCAGAAATGGAAAGATTTACAAAAAAAAGTATTTTAGTGCTCAGAACCTTTAAAAAGGTATCAAATAATCTCTTCCCATCAAGGTATCTCATTTCAACAAACTGAGGCCAGAAAATTAGAAAAGAGTAATTCTCCTCTGTTACTTTTTATGATTTCTGTTATACTGAAGGTTCAAAGTAGACATCGAAGGAAACCATTCTGACCATAAAAGAGAGATGATGAAAAAGAATAAATTCCACTGATTTATGTAAAAGTAAGTTTTTCCCTAGAATTAATTACCTACTACCTGAACTAGAAAACATAAACTTAACTTCCTGCTTTTCTGCCTCTCTGCTCATCTCTGAATTTGATTGCTGGTTTGTATAAATTGCAAATGCATTATGGCCACCTTGCCACATGATCTTTAAAACTGTACTGATACCTCCTATGCAATAACTGATGCACAAGCACACGTTTTTATTGTCATGTCATAGAAAATACTTCACATGAATTTCACAAAGCCTGGTAACATTCTAACTCTGTATATATTTATAAGTGTATTAACATTTCAGAGTATTCTATTGAAAAGATACTGACAAAAATCCTTACAATCTATCACCTCAAGGTCCGGGAACTAGGTAGGCTTCAATAATGTTTTAAAGCTCATAACAGTTACCTCAAAACACATGCAAACAGTTACTTCAAAACAAAACTATCACAGCATTCCTCAATAACTGGTGCATTACAGAAAAAAAATCTACACACCAGAAAAAAAAATAACATCACAGAAATTTGAGGACAATTTTTTGTAAACTCAAAAATCAGCTGAAAGACTTGACCTTAAGTACCGCACATTCTAAATTACGTTTAGAGTTGGAATGATAAATCAAAGCCTATCAGCTCTCATGTTTTAGTTCTGTGGCCTCCTTTGGAGAAGGCTAGGCTCACCCTTGCACAGCATGAGCCGAACAGACCCACAGGAAGAATCCTCAAACTTTAGAAATAGATTAGTATTAAAACCCACTCAACTTGAAGTAACCATTGGAGCGGAGAATGATTACTCAAGGCAAGTGAACACTTATATGAGTATTCTGGAAATTAAAATAACAACAGTAGACAAAAAAATACATGAGCTAAATCATTATCAGAAATTTCCAAATATCCATTGTATATATTACCCAAGTTCTTGTACAGTTCTTACCCAGACGCATGGCCTAATCTAAATGTTATGCTCAACTGCGTCTTAGGACCAAAGCTTTGGTTTGGTCTTCTACATAAAACTGTATTTAAGTTTGTTACTGACATTTATCCTATATAAAACAATAAGAATTAAAAGAAACACTGCAGAAGTATTTTTGTGTGTAAAAAGAAGAATCTTAAAAAGCCTTTTAAAGAAACTAAAATGCCTCAAAAACAGTAATGTACTTCTGTAAGAGTATTTGTATTGCCAACCTAAAAAGGCAATCCTGATTTTATTGGAAATGTCATGCAGTTTTTATGTACTCAGAGTTGACTTCAAAGAAGACCCTGTCAGTGGAATAAGCACACATTACTCTTCTGTGAAATCCTACAAGAACACAGATGGCAGCGAGACCATGATCTTAATTGATTTAAGGGGCACTTTTATGTCTTTAAAGCAACATTTCAGAATGGCAAAAATCAAATCCTTTACGCAACACGTAAGCGTGCCATACTATACTTGGTTTCAGAGTGCCCAACAGTATGTTGATTAGCACCACATATAAATACACAAGTGAGGTACAAAGCAACTTGGGAAAAAAGTAATGCACACAGTACAATATCATAAATGAGGAATGGCTGATCTTAATTTGTTTCCTGGCAAAGGAGTTATAGCAAAGGCAAAAGGAGATCAAAAAACTACATATAGCTTCTCTGGAAAGAAATGCAAAACTGATTTCTCTATCCACCTGAAATACTATGCGAGTATAAACATTTTGGGTGGAAATCAATTGAGAAGAATGTGAATTTGAATTCTCAATTGAGAATCAGAATGTGGTGTTACTGGACACCCCTAGGAAAGCGACAAAGGCAAGCTTACAATGTTTGTGGTTTGGTACTTCTTAAATGTACATGCTGATACAAGCGAGTCATCTTTATTGTTCAAAAATTAAGAACTACTATAGGGTGTCATTGGTACCTGTTCATTTCTCAAAGGACAGATCCACACCAATCACATGCTTTTCCTCACTGGTTGGGTTCCTTGGGACTTGCTACATATACTTTGATTAGTGAGTTTTTAATTACACTTTAGCCTGTTAGCACTATGGGGCCAATAAAACTAAGAGAAATAGAACTAAATTCTTCTCATTCAACACAACTGTTAACTAAACACCAATTAATTACACCCACACAAGCCTAATGAAGATAATGGGGTTGCAGAGACTTCACCGATGGTATGAAGTGGCTTGCAGTACCCTAACCTTAATCAGTTAAATACTTCATAATAGGTAGGATCATAGGATAAGTCATCCTCTTTCTACACGCTTGCAATTCCTATTACTGTTAATGGAAATTACATGACTATGCAGATAATTCATGTAACATTCACTTGATCATGAACCAAAAATGATAAATACTTGAGGGAATCCTTACCAGTATTTCAAATGGTTAATTAAAAAACGTGTAAGGTAATTAAAAAAAGTGAGTATCAATCTGCTTTGATTCATTGTTTTTCCTAAAACTAGCAAGGAAAAATTGACAAGTTTCTTTTCCCAGACTGTTGATCAATACCCATACAGCAACAAACAATGCTGTTTCTCCACATTTTATTTTGAACCCTTTAAAAGGCAGATGGTGGGAAACTGACTTAAAGGCAACTGAAGTTTAGCAGCAGATACCACTCTCAAATCACACTGCATTATCTAGTAGAAGATGGTGTCCTCAAAGCACCACACAAGCACCATTACCTCAAGAACTACATTCTTACAGGAATATTTAATTAAACTTAATTAAACAAAGGTATGAATCTGCTCCTCTTCTAACACCCACCTGTGCAAGACCCTCTGGAAAAGCAACACGGCCAAAGGAGCAGCAGCCCACCATGCTGAACTGCTCCGAACCAGGAAAACCTCACCAGACATTCTCTTTCCACGCTCCTTAAGGCATGGCTAGTGTCAGTTTAGAAACTTCTTCAGAGTAAACGGCTAAAGGAAAAAAAAAAAAAAAAAGGGTTTAACTCTCTGGAGAGGTACTATGCTATTTCTGAAGGATGTGAAAGGAAAAGAAAATGATTCAGTAGGGATTTTTCTTCATTATCACCCAACCCGGAGAAGTGAACATACAATGAGCAGAGGTCTACACATATTGATTTTACAGCTGAGGAAGTGTGCAGCTAACAGCTTTTTAAGTATCTCCATTTTCAGTTACTTCAACAAAATTACCAATGAACAGTGTAACAAAGTGAAAGTTTTTGTAGGAAATTGCAGACTAAAAATGATCATTTAGGTTGTGAAACGTTTCTTTTCATTGAAAGTAAAGGGCTTTTAAATGCAGAAGTAGAGTTACTGGGGCATTTTGTAGCGTTATCCTCACTAGACATTTCACAAACCATAATCTGTCTCTCTTTCAGGATGATAATCTTACACAATTTTGTTGTTCAGAGACTTTTAAAACTAAGGAGTACCTGCCCTAAGCATTCTGCCTTTGAAGATCATAACCAGCCTCTGAGGAAAGAGCGGACGCCGCACGGCGTTAAGAAAAGACACAAACAAACACCGCCCCTCACTCTCTAACCAAGATATGCCCAGCACCGCGCCCGGGGGCAGCTGCAGGACACCCGCTAGCGCTCCAGCCCGAACAAAGCGCGGCCTCCCGCGGGGCCCACGGGCCACCCGACCACCGCCACCCCGCTGCAGGCGGCCGGGCCAGGCGGGCTTCCCGCCCCGGGGGAGGCGGCCGGGCGGGGCG
>VXAL01004967.1:49249-137618 GCA_013399475.1 Chauna torquata | reverse complement strand
CTGCGGCGGGAGGCGGCGGAGTACTACCGAGGCCACCGAGTGCCGCAGCGCGTGGAGGAAGCGCTCAACGCCCTCTTCCCCCTGCGCCCCGCAGACCTCTACGGGGAGCTGGTACCGCGGGGAGGGGGCGCCGCGCGCAGGCGCCCGCCCCGGCTCCTCCTGAGGGAGGCCCCGCCGCGCCTGCAGCGGGGCGGGGGGCTGAGGGGCCGCCGCCTGCGGAGGGGAGGTTGGGAGGGAGCCCGCGGCACCGGGCCTTCTCGTGGGCCCCTCTCGCCCTCAGGCACCCTTGGCTGCGTCCTGCCGTGGTGCTCCCCGTGAGCCAAAAGGCTGATGAGAGCAGCTCAGCGTTTCTGTGAATAAAGTTAGGCTTAATATTGAATTTCCCACTGGCTCAGGCAACGTTTGCGATGTTTTTTTCTGCTTTTACCTCTTGGGGCCAGTGGCACGTTGATGCTGGTCCAAATACATTTGCGCAGCAGCAGAGCTTTTTGCCGTGCACTGGTTGCTGGTCTTAACACAAATGGAAAGTGTTCTGCCTTGGGAGGCTGTAGATGGCCATCCCTAATAAAACTGCTTCGGCTCAGCATGCTGATGTCTCAGGCCTGTAGCAATAAAAGGGACTGGGCACAGTTCAGCTGTTCTTGGAAAGCATATTGGCCTCAGACCAATTTTATCTGGTATCAATTACACAAAATATTGTAGGCAGTCATTCTAATGAAACATCTATTAGTGATACTGCAATTGCAAACAATACAAATAGGGTGTAACTCTTGAAAAAAATAATTTGTAGTATGTGAAAATGTCTGTGGAAATGAAATATTACACTGTTACCGATCTCCAAGTGTTTTGCCATCACCAGTGGAAGATGGTGATACCTGTTCTCACTGTGTGTTCCTTTTCCACGTAGCTATCAGTGATTCCTGGTTTCCCCACTTAGTAAGTCATGCTTTCACTTTGGTGACTGTCTCTGATGCCAGTCTAAAGAACGAAACCAGTAAGAAAGTATGTAATAAACCTTGGGTGGCAACTTAATCATTTTTTTAAAAGCAGCATTAGTGTTCATTAAACACAGATGACCCCCAAATATATTCTCATAGTCGATGATATCAGTTCCACAAGCCCATTAAAGACAATGTTGGAAAAAGAAGTAAGCGTGCTCTGCTTACCAGAAGGCCTTTTTCTCAAGGCTCAAAACTTGCTAACCTACAATCACAGATTTATCGTAGAGTACTGACCCTTAGGCTACATCAGTTGTCTTGAGTCCTGTTGTTAGGTGCAGCATGCCCACAACCCCTTAAAATTGTGCCAGCCTCGTTAGCTCAGTTCTGTCCAACCAAAAAAAACCAACACTTCTAATGAGGAGAGTTTGATCATCATGGTAAATAACCTTACACCAAGTGTGTTCTGAAAGAGAAGAGACTGCAAATGGAGTGCTTTTTTTTTTTTTTTTTTGAGGAGTTTGCTGACAAGATTCTCCTTTTCTCCTTGTAGATTAAGTCTTCAGTTGTTAAGATCTTTAATAGGCGGTTGTGTGCTGAGATACAAGAGCCACTGGACATATGTATTTGATGAAGCAAACTTGAAGCATTATTAGATGTCTCACTACACGGTGGAGGTGGATGCTGTGCGAACCTTCAAAGAAATGAATTTCATGAGTAGCACATGAATAGCACAATGATTATTTCTGTTACATAGTGTAAATCCAAGTAAGATTTAGGCAAATGCCTATTTTCTAGGAGGGCTAAGGAGGTTTTTGATGATACCCATCACTAGCTTTGCAAAATAAAACCCATGTTCATCTAACCTGGATACGGCTTTGGACTTTCCATGCTTAGATTTGAGTTGGATCTGTTCCCTGGAAAGATTCTTAAGCAGATACTATAGAATTAAATGTGTAACAGAAGTATGTTGAATCTTGGGACATATAAATGGATTTGCTCAATGGTGGATATAACTGAAATTTGTTTAATGGAATAAAAACCTGTTTGCATAGCAACTGACTTCTAATGAGTTCTTTCTCTTTCATTTAAGGCCAACTACTTTTCCAGATTTTCAAAAGCTCCAGTAATATGCAAATTAGCTGGAAGAAAAGTTCTTGATGGAGTTGGTCAACCAACATTAGAAGTGGAAATATACTGTACGGTTAAAAACTATGAGAAGGTATAAGCTGCTTCTTCCTGTTTTATTTATTTTATTTAAGAAGACAGTATCAGGGAGTATCTCTTCTACTCATATCCTAATGAACATTTTAGTTTGCATCTTTAGTGAACGGATATGAATTCCTTCAACTCACTGGTTGAGTAAATACTGTTGTGACTTAGAAAAAAAAAAATGTCATGAAAAGTTAGCCAGTGGCAACAACTACAAAAACTTTATTCTCTGTGAATTAGACAATACTTCTGTTTATTTTGTGAGTGTAATGTGACAGGGCATCTTTCCATATTAAACTTTTGTCTGTGTTAATGGATCATGTTGCTTTTCCTTACAGCCATGTCTAGCCCCATAAGTTCATTTACATTCTACATTTTTCTTTTCTTTTTGTTTTCAGATCCTTATATTTGTGTATCTGTGGCAATGTTAAACAAAAATATAGTACAGCATCAACAAAGTGTAGGTGAAGGAACTTTTTTACTTTGAGCTAATAGGCTGATGTGGGTGATAGTTAAGTCAAACATATCTATCACCTGCAGTTAAACTGTGACTCATTTTGTTCTTGATCCCTAAAAAGGAGACAATTTAAGGAAATTAAATATAATTTCAAAGATATCCACAGTATGTAAGGTTAATACTAGTAATGCAGGCAACTCTGTGATATTTGTAAATGATATCTCCATTAAGTGAGTTTTGTAAGTATCATTCATCCTTCTGCGATACAGAAAGATAAGCTTAAAGTAACTAAATAAGACAACCTGTAAGTGATCGTGAGTGATGGCATTAAACATAAATGCTGATGAATCATGGTACAACAGGCTAGCAACAGCTGCAATAGGAAATGTCGTAATGACAGTATGATCTTTAAAATAACTCCATTCTATTCTGGTAACAAAATATATATGTAAAGCAGATCTGTCACTAGGTTTTTGCCTAAGTAGTTATCATTTAGATGGAGAAACTTGAATAAGGTCTGTGAGTACCAAAATGTAAGAGACCAGGAAGGAGGTCCTGGATGAAAAAAGATCAGTTAAGTGGAGAAAACAGTAGTTTTTGCAGATAGGTACTTGTAGAACTGGTAAGGACATCTGCTTCTTATTATTTCAAATGACATTTCCAAGTTAGAAATGAAATGGTGTTATAAGTCTTTTTACATTATTCTGCAGAGGATTTGTTCTGCTGTAATGTCTTTTCATTCTCCAATACCTGAAAACGTTTTACCTGAAACAACTGAAGCTGATGAGAAAGAAAGAAATGATGCTGTTAACGCTGCTATGGAATGGGTGAATGAATCACTGAACACAATGTTAAGAGACTTGAAGCCTACTGACCAGTGTGAAGTTGATAAGATGCTTGGGTAGGTCTTGGATATGGTTTCTACTCTTTCGTGCTACTGTAAAACAAATTATTGCATTTGAAATACTGTTAACTTATATTGTAAGTGAAAAATATATATGATAATCAGTGCTTTCTAATATTTTTGTATATTTTTAGCATGTGAAGTCCATCTCGGATATGTTGCAGTATATTACTTCCTGCTGCTTCATAATTATGATATGAAAATTATCCATCTTTAATGAGAATTCATGCAAATTTGATTTTTGTGGGAGAAAAAAATAGGAATCTCTTAAGCAAAAATGCCTGAACATGTCAATGAGTCAAAGGCTCATTGTAAGAAATTCATTCAGTGCTAGTTTAATTCAGTGGGGGGGCCTTTTTCAGATTGTGAATCTCCTTGTTCTCTTCATTGCACTACAGAAAAAAGTGGTATAAAAGGCCTACAGAACAAACATATATATACATAGAGTTTTCAGGTTCTGTTGGAGTCTTCTTTCTGAGCAGGCTACTCCAAAAGGATTTTTCACTTGGAGTGATTTGTTTCTTTTAGCTGGTGTTCTACACTTGCTTGGAAACATAGTTTCTCTAGTAAACAGTCATATATATTTTTTCATGCAAATATTTCTTCTTAGGGGAATCCCAAGTAAAAAAGAATGGTGATATTTTTCCATTACAAGGAAATGTGTCTGTTGTTTATAAGAAAAAAGGCCCTAAGGTAAAAACATCACGTGTATCTGAATGTATTTTTACTACAGTCTTAGAGAAACTACCTGGCAATATTATGTCTTTCTTTACCCTGGAAGCAGTAGTATGGCGTGTCATCCTGTTCTGTAGTTGGAAGTGTTTCTGTCAGCTGCCTCGCTGAATGGAGTGACACTTTCCTGGAGGGGTAGCTGTTGGGTTGCCACACTTAACACAGACTGTAGCAAACAGACCTAATTGCCTTCCAAGTGGATTAGCTGGAAACCTTTCTGAAGGGAATAAGGGCTCATTTTGAAAGAAATTCTTCCAACTGATGTGAGTCTAAATAAGATTTTAATGCCTTGTTTACTTTACCTTACATAGCTTATATACTCAGTTTGTCTGAATTGGGCAACTGTGACCATGCGTGCAGTTTCCACTTCATGCACATAGCTGAAATTCAGCCACTCTGAGAATGCAACCACCTAGATGACAGTGTACAACTCACCTACTGGATTAGCAACCTGGGCTAAATTTTTATATGTCATAAAGTTATGACAGGATTACCATCTGTTACTACCCATGCAAAGCAAATACATCCTTCACACTAAGATTTGTTGTACTTACTTGTGGGTTCTTTTTTACCCAATGATGCAGATAACTACTGAAAGACAGTCATTTATTGACTTCTCTGCCTTCACACAATGAGTCCATGGCAGAAACTCAAATAGGTGCTCTTAATCCATCTCCCAACATGTTCTTTAGCAGGTACAGTGTGTCTACTTGTCACACGCCTTAACAATATTTTGAGCCACTAATCTTTATGCCTTTTCTCTCAGTGAATACTTTACAAAAAAGGTAGAAGAAAAAAAAGAAATTCAAAAGGAGGAAGAAGAAGAAGCCACTCTTTCCCTTACTTCATGTGCTCCAGCAGCAGTGGCACTATCTGGGCAAAAAAAAGCAGCAAAAACAGGTTTTAGTTTATTTCCTTTTAATATTTTCTGCAATACCACTATTAATAAAGATGCTAAAATACTTTCTGAAGTATTTTGTGGACACTAAAGAGTAGTGTCACATGTTCAAAGGGTTGGTTATTCTGTCCTAAATCTTCTTTCTGATCACAGCAGTTTCTCCTTCAGAAATGAGAGAGGGAAATACACAGTTTTCTCATCACTCACTTGCATTTGTTGAACAGAGTTTCTGCCTTTGTTTTATGGTTGTCTTAGACAGGAGGTTATTACTCTTCAGAGTGAAGAATAAGACTGGAGGAGGATGCAAATGAAGAATACAAATGAAAATGATAAGGAAAGAAAAGAATCATAGAAGTGAAAAGGCAAATGGAATTAGAATGAAGATAGAAGTTGAAAAGAACGGAAAAAGGAAGGGAGGAAGGGAAAGTTGTGGGTAACACTGACAAAAGGAGGAAATAAAGGTGAAAAGTGAAAGAGAAAAAAGGAAGGGGATGAGATGGGAAAAACATGCAGTACAGAATGAAAAAGAAGTAAGCAGACAATGCTACTGAAGAAAAAAATGATGCAAGAGAAACATGATTGCTAAATATGGCAAAAAAAAATAAAAGGAAAAAAGGCACTCTATGTTACCTCCATATATGCATTATCCTCAGGGAAAAAAAGATATTCCTGTTATCATTTATTGGAAGGGCGTAAAATTTTGGCAAATGATCATTTACTTATCAGTTTAGTTTGAACTGTCATAAAATACTAGTAAAACCTCGCAATTAATATGTTTGGTATGTGTACACTAAGTTCACCTTTCACCTGAAATAGAACATCTGCAGCTGTCAGGTCCATCCAGATATCATTATGCTGTATATTGGACGTTTAGTCAAGGTTCTAGTGATACATATATTGTTTTCATTCATTTTATTTTCTTTATATTTGACTGTGACATTGACTGTAATGCTCCTGTTAGAACCAATAGCTGAGTATTAGGAGTCAATGATTATAGCTTCTTGTTGTGACAGGAGAGCAGTAACAGATGGCAACTTCCAGCAGCAGGTGCTTTCAGGGGTAGCATCCATATTGTAATTTTTGCAGGTTAAAAAGTAATGTAGTGGGAGGAATCTCTGGAAAACACTGCAGTTTACCAGAGTTGCTCAGTACTATGTTACTAATGTACTGTGTGTGTAGCTCTGTATCCTCAATGGAAGAGGTATAGAAATTGTGTATAGCATGCAAATGATGTATAATCTAATCTGCATATCCACTTACGGTCCTGTTAGGCATATTTTGTTGCCTATCATGGTTGTATCCTGCAGTATTTATATTTTATTGAAAACTTCCATAGTAAATGAAAATTTGTATGTCACTCCTACTAGGAACCAAAGTAGCTGGTCAAATTTACAAAAAAGTATCCAATGCATATGCTTTTTGAGAATCAGGCCACTTATTTCAGTTTCACATAGGTGCTTATTGTACGTGTTCATGTAAGCAGTGTAGGTAATAAGTATGATAGTGGGAACTGCTGGGTTTCAAGCATTTTGAAAAAAGTTATTCTACTGTATCTGAAAGGGAAGTAAGTTCTTTTGAAAATTTAACATGACTATGTGTGTCAAATATTTAAAAGACCTGTTCTCTTGTTGGAAAATCCAACTGTAATAGGCCTAAAATTTTTTCATGCTCATTGTTAGAAGAAATCAAGTATGCGTGCTCCCAGTCAGCTTATAATGTAATATTCCAGGTTGTTTGTGCAAAAGCTGAGCATACAAGGAGGCCAATAAAGAATACTGAAAAGACGTTTATGAAAGGAACCTGACAAATGATGTGACATTACTGCATATAAACATAGCTGGATTTCAGTGGCTGAAAGATCTCTGAAAGCAATGGATTTGAAACACATTGGAAATCAGACTGAGGACAGATAGTTTACTTACTTGTAAGGTCATTTCATATAAAACAAAAGATGAAGTTAAAAAACGAACTGATTCTTTTGTAATATATTGAGTACACTATCAAAATGTGGATATTGTATTTACTTGCACAACCGTGGTACATAAGCACATGTTTTAAACCAATAAAGCGTTTCACTACTACTCTCTGTCTCACAGGGAAGAAGATGTCAAGTACAGAGAGAACAATCCCACCTGCAGAACCTACTGAATCAGTGCCTTGTGGCAGCTTAGCCATTGGGGGAACATCACTTGCTGTAGCTAAGGCTGGTGCCACTATTAATCATGTCCCGTTGTACTTGCATATTGCACTGCTGAAATGTAATCAGGTACGTGTGACTTTTGTCATTTTGTTTATTTTCTTCCAATTACCACAATTCTAGAACTGTGAAGTCAGGAGTCCCTCAGGAAAGTGGGATTAAATATACCTCATAAAATGCATTCTTAAGACAATTGCCTGTAGCAGGCTTTGAACTGGCCCTGTGCCATAATTAAAATATACAAGAAATTATTCTAACATTTTTTCACACGCTACTTCCTGTTACAGGATTCACCTAAAGAAATGACTCTGCCACTTCCAATGGTTACTCTGTTGAACTGTGAAAAATTTTCACCTGCAAAACTGAAATTAGTGAAAGAAGTTATGCTTATACCACCAGCGCAGTTGTCTCTCAAACAGGTACTGTTTCATTTTGTTTTTTTATAAATATGAATCTATATTCTATGGATTTCATGTAAACTAGATATATATGTATGTAGATCTTTTCAATACAATGCTTAGAAACTACATTTTTCATTTTTTGCTTACTTGCAAGGCCAAAGTTTTAACAAATGTTAGTGCAGAATTCTAACACAAGGAACATTAAAAGAGGTAAATAGATGAAGATTTAAATGAAGATACATGAAGATTTTAAAACACATGTATTAGTATACAGGAAAAAATCAGTGCATTGAAGAAGATGTAGAGGAATTCTGTTATACAACAGTAACAGACTAGTCTTTTTGAAAAAGGTGATTTTACATTAGTAGATTATAAGTAGTATCAGTTGATTTGTAGCACATACAAAACAACAAAACTCAGCAAATTCACGGCAGAGCATAAAATCTTTGGGAATAAATTGTTTTTAAAAATGAAATTGTGAAGATAGAAGGGAATACAAAGCAAAACAAAGTCTTTTCAAGGGGCAAGAAGGATGGATGAGACAGACTGGGTCAACACCCTTTTTCTTTAGCCATGTGTTGCATTAAAGAATGTATCTGCACAAGGTGCCTACATTAGGGCTGTGATTTCTACTTTGTATGCTGGTGACCTGAACAAATAGCTGAGCTCGATTCTCTTTCTTTTTCCTTTTCCTTTAGCTTTTTAGAATTGTCACCAAGAGCTCTTAATAAGGTTACCAATTCTGTACCTCTCAAAGACTTAATGCCTCCTAGTGCTCATGGGAAAGTAGCAAGCTGTTTGCTGCAGTGCAATAAGCGTAGCAGTTCCTCCTGTGTTGATATGTTGTCAGTTGTGACTGACTTCTGCCCCCTTCAGTTTGCCTTTACTGGCAGTTTAAGAAAATGTGAACTGTGATTTACAAAGTTAGCATTAAACTTTTCCTAACTCAGCTGAAAAGGAAAAACAGTCTTGTGTTAAAAGCAATGGATTCATCTAACTGTAGTCTTCCTCCTGAAGACAGCAATTCTTTCCCTGCTTCCTGGAAATGTCAATTTTGACAGAGTTTCCAGTTAGGAACTCTTAGAGAAATCACGATTGTGGACAGTGATTATCATCTTCTCACTTCTCAGATATTAGGCAGACCAGGATATTGTTTACTTGTTTGATCTGGGAAGGGTTCTTTCTGGGGAAGAGACCACTTTTTTGCCTTTTTATTCAGTGGCATAATCAAATATTTCTGTTAATTTCACTGCTACTAACCCTTTATCATTGGACAATTAACTGCATTTTGTGGGTGGGAGATAGATAGTGTTAAGGAAGTCTATAATAGTTTTTTTTAAAAAAAGAGGTCTGCATTTAGAAGTGTGCTCTCTCTTCTGATTTAAGCTGTTAGAATAGAATAACTTATCTTTCTTTTGAAGAATACTGTTGTTTTATTTCAGGGCATAGAAAGAATTCTGGATATTCAGAAAGAAATTATGAGACTGTTGGAGCCTGCAGGGAAAGCGGTACAATAAAAATGTGTTAATAATGTGATGTACTTCATTTGGCATTTCTACTACTGTTGTCTGTTTAAGCTTAAACATGGAACATTTAGCACATTATCATGTTTAGTCTTGTGGCACAGAAGAGATGTCTGTCAGACGTTATCTGACAGGTGAATAAAACATTGGCCGTTTAGTAATATTAAATTAATGAAAATATAATAAAACATTGTTCTAGGCATAGGAAGACTTTCTATTTTATTATTTATACCAGGAAAAGTCCACTAGGAAAGAATGGTATCACAGAGAACATATGGTTCTGATCCTGCTAAGTCTCACACACACGTAAAATGTATTGTTCAAGGTGTTATTATTGCAGTAGTATATCAGGCTTGGTATTTGCATATGCTTTTTGCAAAATGAGGTTGTTAGATTTCTCCTAGTACAGAGTCTAGCTTCTCATTTCTTAGAACCCTGGTATTGTTGATAGGCAAGGTGGGAATATTTTGAAAAACAGATGATGGTTGGGGTGATACCTACATAGAAATAAACATTTGAAATGAGTTACCACCGCAAAATAAAACTAGATGGTTGCTTGTAGTTTCTTTGTCTTGAATACTATTTCCTAAATGAAATAGTTTTGGTCTCTTCAGACCAAAATTCAGAAAACACATTTTTATTTTTTTTTTAATCTGAGGTCTCTTTATCAGTTTTGGGCTTTTCCATGGCATTGTTTCATTGTTTCTTTCTTCCTGCATTCCCAACAGCTCAGTCCTCAACTAGCAGACAGTAAGAAAGGCAGAGCACGTAATACAGGGAAGAAAGCTCCGGTAAGAAGAGAGATTTTCATTTTAAGCCTTCAGCAAGGTATTAACAACAGCAGGGAACCAAAACATTCTTAAGAAATGAAACATTAATCTACATTACCATTTTGGAAAGGTCAAGGCAAGACTTTTAAATACTCCAAATGCCCATATTCTACATAATTGGATTGTTCTGACTACACCTTCCCTTCCTGGGGAACAGTAACAGAAAAGGGGAATTCTTCTGGAACCTAGACATTTTTCTCATATAGAAAACCTTGTAAGTTATCCAAATGAGCATTTTGTAGGCCAGTAGCACCAGCAGAGTACATACCCCTTTGATCTTGTAAGCCCAAAACTATTACCTGTAAGACTTGTATATCATGCTGTTTCCTAACTCTGGAAACATAACTCCTGTCTGAGTCAGCTACATTAAGTTCCCAGTTCCTGCTTCAGGTTATAGATAACGGCAGATATGGGCAAGTAGCTAAAGGGCAGCACTCGCAATAATGGTAGGGCATTATTTTGTATGACTCAAATGATCTTTGGCTGATGGTTTTTGTTTTTGTTTCACCTCAAAATCTGTAGTTTATCAATGAGTTTTCAAAATAATGTGATGGAAATGCCATGCTGGTTTTTCTTTCTATTCTGAGACAATTAAAATATTGTCAGGTAAGAACTGTTGCTTTTGTGGAGTATACACAAGACAGGATGCTTAAACAACACAAAATCTGTCATCACTAATCAGCTGGACGCTGTTTTTCTGGTGGTTAATTTCCATGTTCTTATCTCCACATGTACTGCAGTAGCAAGTTAAAATAAGTCCTTAAGGTAAGCCTAAGGAAGCAATGCATTAGATTCTCTGAAAAAAGTCAATTTATTTAAATAGGAAAAAAATAAAGGAGATAGAAGTGAGACTGAATTTTAAGGTTATAAAAGCACCATGCTAGTTTGAACTTTTTTGGGGGAAAAAAAGGACAAACTACAAAGTAGGTAGTGAAATAAATCATTAAAACAATAGAGGTTGCACCTATTTTTCAGTGTATCAGTGTCTTTAGAATGAAGGGTTGTCTACTGAAGTTTCCTGGACTTTTCTTTACAACAGTGACAACTTCATTTCAGTCAGACTCATTCTGAGCCTGAAGCAATTGAATAATTGATGTTTTGAGCATTTGCTGTGCAGTCTTATCATATATGAAATGCTTAAATATTTTTATTTTTTTAAAAGCACATTTAAAAGTAATTAAGTCATATCTTAAATCATTTTCCTTGGTTTTGTTGGCTTGCTTGATCACCTATGGGCTTTTTGCTTGCTCAAATATTTAATGCTAGGATGCAGTTATTTAGGTTATAGAAGTCAAGGCTAAATGGAAAAAATGTTTTGTAAAGATAAACAATGCTTTTAATAGAAAGTAACAAGGTGCATCATATAGGGACAAATCACATAAAAATGCAAACTTAAGCTCTATCTCAAATGCAGGAAGAGTATAGCATTTATTACTGTCTATTGCAGCAGTGTAGTGGTCCAAAAGCTACAAGTCAAATAGATCCTCTCTCCCTTCTTGCAGATTGCTACGGAATGACATAAGAATTTGAGCTGTGGTTTCTTTCTAAATTTTGTATATGAAGGAACATTCATGTTTTCTGTAGCTGGGTCTCTGTTCTGTCCACTGCAGTTAGTTCTCTAGCTGTTGTCAAAACGGACTCGTTCCAAATGACTTCTCCTGTCAAACCCAGGATTATATCCTGTTGCTTTCTGGGCAACTTAGTGTCATTCTTTATAATCCAAAATCCGTAGAATTTTAAGTTCAAAATCAGTGTTTGAAAACTTGCCCCCCAAAAAACAAAAAAACAGAAGAACATATGAAATATTTGTTCAATGCAAATCTGCTTGTGAATATTTACAGGAATACTGTCCATGAGGCAGACAACTCAATATTGCTGTGTTAGTTACTTCCTCTCTATGAAATTTGTTCCTTTCAGAATACTTGGAAGAGTCCATTGTTTCTTGAACACTCCAGAGAGGCACTATCAAAGTTGTAGTTGAGGATAAATGAGTAAAAGCAGTTTAAAAGCGGAGAATATGTTTCTGTGGTAAAAGGGATGCTCCACAGTACCAGAAACTTTTACACAGCATCCATGACAACTCAGTGATTGTTAAGAGTGCCTTTAAAGTGTTTGGTAAACCAGTACTGGCCATATAAAAATGGGAACTACATGACTGGACATATTTCCAAAGACTATTAGCTTTCTACCCATTAGCACTTGGTAACCGCTCATTCATAGAGAATTGTCCTTAAAATTCCTAATGAAATTTGTGAGAATGGATTCATATTTTGATGACTGAAGGCAGGCTGTAATGACAGTGAATATGTAAGTATTATTTTATATAAGTTGATTATTTTTGTTTTACTTTCAGCCATCGGCCTTAAAAAGAATATCACACTTAGGTTGCCTAATAACAGGATGCGATAACCTAGAGCAACCTCTACTCCTAATGCAAACAGCTTGCAACAATATAGGTGTAGAGCTAGGAACGGACATATATTTAGCAATAAATTGTGCTGCTCATGAATTGATGGATTACGTAAGTTATTTTCAGTATCTGTTTTGTTGCTTTTTAAAAGAAATACAGTTATTTGTTAACACTTTCCTATTGTATTTCAAACTCATCTAGAAGCTTCCAAATTAGTTTTCCACAAGCAAACGAAAAGATTTGTCTCTGCATTTATAAATTATTTTTGAATCAGTCCTACAAGTGTAGCAGATATGTTACTGGATTGTAAGAGCAAGGGGACAAGCCATGCAGACCTCCTTCTGGTTGCCCAGTGCAGTGGGAGCCAAGAGAATGCTGACGTGTATTCCTCCTCTGCAGCAGCACCAGCATACTGATGCACCTTGCGTGGAATAAGGCTCGGTGGACCAAGGCAGCGCCCCGTTATGCCTTGTGTCCTGCCTACAAAAATCTCTGTTACTTTCATGATTTAACCTTTGTCATTCGGATGATGTAAGCCTGCCTGCATCAGCCAGGTTTATTCCTTTTCTCTGTTTGTTTATATAATAAGATTTTTCAGATGAGTCTGTGTCAAATGTAGCAAACTTTTAATGGGCAAACACCTACTGTATGCTCTGTTCAGCAAACCAGCTTCATTTCACATAACATCTCAGACAATTTTGAATTATAGGAGTAAGCGGCAAATACTGTTGTTTTCATTTCACTACAAGGAGTAAATGAAGTAATTAACCTTGCTTTCAAGGATGAAGAACAATAAATTGTTTATGCAAGTATACTCCTGTAATTCCTTCACACCACTTAATGCATATTTCTCCATTTTGTTACACTACATCTGCTGTTTTCTTCAAAGTACCTTGACCTTTTTGTATATTTTTACTATATTTGTGTATCTCTGCTAACATTCATCTCATTGTGTATCAACATTCATTTTTTAATACTTATTTTTCAAGTTTTTTATTTGATAGTTTATTTATCTCTAGCTGAAGTCTTAAAGTTCTTGTACCTTCTTCTAAGATCACTCAGTTTTTTCCTCTAAGCTAAAAAAGAAACTTGTGATTCTATTTGATTTAATATTTCATGAGATTTTGTATGTTTGGATATATATACTATACTGACAAACCTCCTATTAGTAGTATCTTTAGTGAAAACAGTTGCTTTCCTGGCAATTTCTGATGTCTTTATCCTATTTCAGAATGAGCAAAATCTTAACAAATGAATTAGCCGTAGTTTTGTAACTTTCTGGTGTTGTATTGTTAAAGTCAATAAAGCAGTGTTTTTTTCTGGCACAATTTGACAGTGTACCCTTAATAATCCTTGTATGTTGCAGTTTATGCTTCTCATAATGATGAGACTAGTTTTAAACTAGGTAGTGTTTTTGTTCTTGTTTTGTTTGTTTTTGTTTTTTGTTTTGTTTTGTTTTTCTTTTTGAAAGGAGGAAGAAGCAAGGAAAGGTAGCGTCTTATTTTTGAGTACTGAGGGTGTGCTTCTTTCTCATACCAATATTTTCTTTTTGAAAATGAGGACTAAGAATTAACCTTTTTTTGGAAGTGCAAAGTGAGATTTTTTTCATGCAGGATTTAATTAAAAATGTCAAATATTGCTAATTTTATGACAAAGTTGTATAAAACTGTCAATGTTGCCTAGAAAATGCTGAAAGAGATCTCCCTTGCTTTGGAGCTGTATCGTTGGCATGAGACCACTGCAATGTACTGTTACTTTAGGCAGAGATTTCTCTAACAATGTGCATACAGACATAGAATAAAGTAGACTAGTGAATATGTGCTTATTGAAGAACACACAATCCACTGCCTTAATGGAGATACTAGTGTCACAACTTCGTGCCTACATTAGTACTTTGTTTTTTAAAGAATTAACATTCTTATCTTTTATACCTTTTACTTTACGTTCTAGGTTAAAGGAAAATATCAAATACTTACTGGAACATTCAAAAGTCCTGATGAAATGGTTGAGATGTATGTGGAACTGATTAATAAATTTCCTTCTATCATTGCATTAGTAGATCCCTTAAGGAAAGAGGTAAGATAGTTTATGTAAGACCACTGAACGTTTCACATTTTTACAAAACATACAAAATATGAAGTTTCTGTTTTTAGAAAGTATAGGTACAGAAATACCAGTATAAAAAATGTATGTATGAATTCAACTGCATAGCTGTAATTGACAATAACATTTTTCAATATCTTTGACCTAATACCCGATAGAAAATAATCTTGGCATGAACAGAATAGGGATAGTACAAATATTTTAAAGAATTACAGGAAATTTTTTTTTTAAACTGATTCTACTTGCTAAACCACTGTCATTACATATTCCTTCTTATGTAAACATAAAATTCAAATTGCATTATAAAATCAAATTACAAAATTCAAGTGATATATGAATGATATTACATTATATGGGAGAAGCTAAAAATTTGGACATAGTTGTACATTCCTTAGAACCACTCAAAAAAACTCACATTGTGGCTCTTCTTTATGATTGAGATTTATGCCCAAAGCCAGAACAAACCTGTAACTGGCAGCATTGCTCAGCAGAATTTTTAAAGTGTATTTTATCACTGTGATCAAAGCTAGAGGAGTTAATTGAGTGTGGGCAATAGATTACAACAATAAAATAGAATACTCTTAAGTATGTTACCAAGTTATAGATGGATGAAAGAGATTGCACAACCTCAAATATTAGCATTTATGCATACAATTAAGTTTCCATCTATTACAAAAAAGATTAAAATTTAATTGTATCAGAAGCTATAACTGTAGACCTAGATTCTGCAGTTGCACAACCTAATAAAAACTTGTTCTTGCTGTGGATTTGTATACTGTATTTTAAAAAATGTACGGCTTTTGTTTTCATGAAAAAATATGATGAAAGTGAATGAAGGGGGAACCAAAATGTCTTTGAGAATCTTCTTAGTGCCTGAATTGATAATTCTGAAACAGATGAACTGCAAAATCCAGTTCTTAGCTGAAACTTTAAAAGCTTATTTTTCAAATATCAGTGTATATTATTACCTCACTCTAGTTATCCTTGCTTCCCTGCACTGTTTCAAACTGATTCCCATATTCCAAAACACCAGATTATTCCCCACTCCTGCCAGGGCTGCAAACTTCCTTCCAAATTCTTATGAAGAAATACAGTTGCAACAGGACAATCTGCAGAAGAATTTCAACAGATAGCGAAGTCAAGTTTGAAACAGAGTACTGTTAAGGAAAATGCCTCTCCTTAACCCCCCTCCCAAATCTGTGGGGAGGGAGCCTCCTCATCCACCCCTCGCAAATCTGCAGAGTTTACCCAAGCCACATCTTTGCCACAGATAATTAAGTCCTCAAGGATTAGCTCTGGTACCAATTCAACAATTGGTTCACCAGACATCAGACTACTTTACTGCTTAAGTTTAAGCATGTCCATGTGTCAAAAACTTCATTTTCAGTTACATATGGACTTAGAAAGCTTAATAGGAATGGACCCTCAGACAGATTGCAAGTATATAGGTACAAATTTCCGTGTGATCCATAGACCTAGAATTATCACTGTCAGAATTATTAACTAGAAAATTTACATGTTTTTAATGTGAGAACTTTGCATTCTGTGGACACAAAGAAAACATTAATTTGTAAATTTCTTGTTTGAAATTATTTACATATTTTTATCATTTATTTATTTTTAAAACTCAGTACCAGGTGGAGAGTGCATTAAAATCAAAAAACAAAGACCCTAAAAAATGGAGCTTTGCTGGAAAGAATGTTGTATTCTTCTGTTCCCTGTGAATCAGTCTTGCAGCTCTGATCATCCTCTCCTCATATGCGTCACTGAATCTATGGCTGCCTCCTGTTTCATTATTTTATATTCAAATAAAGAATATGACACTTAAAATATTAACACAAGAATAAGACCTCTAAATAAAACAATTGAAAGTTATTTAATAATACATTAAAATTCAATACAATTCAGGAAAGAAAATCAAAATAGCAAACTCCTACAATTAATTTAACTTGAAATATTTTAAACCATACTTGTGTGCAACTAGCTTTGATTAATTCCAGATTAGAGTATTTGTTTTCTAGCAAAATCTTAAAATCCAAGCGAAATTCCTGTATTTTATTTTTCTTAGGTAGACTGATTTAAAATGCAATATAAAATATATGCTTATCTGGAGAGTATCTTGAGGATGAAATCCAAACTAATTTTTTTTTTTTTTTTTACCTCCTCAGTTAGGGTTTTCATTCAGTTTAGTGTTTTAAGCTGCAGATATTTACTTGATTGTTTATGCAGGACAGACAACAATGGAATAATATATGTTGTGCTCTTGGTTCCAAATGTTACCTGATTGCTGAAGATGCTGCCACAAATATTTCCAAGCTTAAAATAGACCGGAACATAAACATACCAATGTGCAGTGGTGTTGTCCTAAAATATATTAATCAAACCAAGATATCAGACCTCATAGAATTTACTGGACTTCTAGATGGTGAGTAGAGGGGTTAAAAAGCTTGCTTTCAAACCCTCCAAGTCAATAAATAGTGTTGCTACACTTACAAATATTACATCTTTTTATTTAATTATCACCACTTCTAATTGAGAAAGTGTTTGTCAGAAGAAACTAAAATTCATGTTTTGATTCACAAATCTGTGTTCAGGAGCTTAAAACAGGATGCAGGCTTCAACTACAGCAAGTTAATACATTCTGGATGTTTTGAATGTGGATGCCCTTTGACACTGCCAATAAGTGTCATGCAGTTAGATATTAGAGTTAAAACAAATTATATAGTCAAGTAATACAAATTTTGACTAATATTAGCATTAATAATTAAGAAATCCAAACAAGTCCAAAATGTTTAAAATTGCAGTTTACACAGATTATTGACTACATATTATTGAGCCTTTGTGGTAACAGTACTAAGAACTTGTGCAGTTTCACATGTAAGATTTCTCTTTGTACCTTTTTTTTTCTTTTTTCATCTTTATACCCAAGGAATAGATGGACAAATTTAATATATATAATTTCCTTCTCCTTATTCCTTCAAAAAGCCCAGAATCACTATATCAAAGTGAGTAAATAGCAACTTAAACATTGCATTCAATCATGAGGGTAAACTCCTTTTTATAGTGAAGAAAAGTCATTACTATAGTAAAAAGCATATTTAAAATAAATAGAACAGCCTCCTGGCTTGTAAGAATACATTACCAGAAACATCAGCTAGAGATAAGAAGTAGGATAGGATGTTAGATATTCCCTTATCCATGCTGAAAATAAAAGAAAACGTAGTGTTAATGCCGTAATTGTGGCAAACTAATATAGTTTACATTTTTATAAGATGGGTTTCATTGGTTTTATTCCTGCTTGCATTTAACCTTAGATAGCCCAAAGGGAGGGAAAAAAAAAAAAAGAGTGAAAAGTCCAAATAATTTCTGTCAAATTTATAAAACACATACTAATGAAGGTTTTACACTCCTGTTATATATAGGTCAAAGACATATTACCATATTAGGAAGTCCAGATGGAGAATCTTCTGATGATAGCCTTGTGGATCTGGTAAGTATTGAAAGCTGTTCAATTGCAGAATTGCCAAAACACTGCTTTTAACATGAACTACTTTTTTTTTTTTTTTTAGAGAAAGCCTGTTTCTGCGTGAGAAAGAAACGTTTTACAAAATGGGCTTTTTCTAGAGTTGCTTTTTTCCCCCACAGAGAGTTAATTGTTGAGTCTAAAGAGAACACACAGTACATTTGCCAAATCAGGGAGTATATTCAAAAGTGTATCTGATCTGCATTAGTTTATAAATCATGTGAGTTACTTAAAACATTTCTGAATGGTAATACTATATATAAAAATTTTTAACAATGGTAATATTTAGTCTTTGTGTATTAAAGCTACATTTACAAATAAAATTTCATACTGTATGCCAGTGAAAATTGTTCACATCCAGCAAATCTTTCATCAAGAGTTTTTATTTCTATTTAAAGGACATTTATTAGCTGTAAAAAGATAAGAAGATTGTTACGCTAGAAGTAGGATACCATATATAATAATTACAAATGACATCACTTCCCAAACCATATAGTTTTAAAATACGCACTTTCTCGTTTTAAGGCTGTTGGACTGGGTGCCAGGTTTATCAAGTTGGGAGGTCTTTCCCGTGGAGAAAGGGTGACCAAATACAACCGCCTTCTTGCTATAGAGGAAGAACTGGCCAAGAATAGAACGCTACGTATGAGCTTCTTTCTTACTTTGTTTTCAGCTTGCAATGAATACGAGAACAAAGATTGGAGGGAGAATGATTGAAACTGCACCACAGGAGGGAAGCGAAATCAAAAGACTATAAATAAGCGCTCACAAAAAAAAACTAGGATAGCACTTGCCACAATGTATATTGTTGTCCTAATGGATTATCTGTTTACCGAATGTTAAAATAGACCCCTTCTTGAGGAGTAGCCTACATTAAGCCTTTTTCCAGAATTAATTGGTAGGAGTCTTGAAGCCCATAGTGCAAAAGGAACAAAACAAAAACCATGCATGTAACACTCCGAAAAGCTGCCAAAACAGAATTTTAGGCCAAATACCTCACCTCCCTCAAGCCCCTAAACATATATTGCTAACAAAATGTCATTTCACAACCGCTTTGTGTTAGATGTCCAGCTAAATGTGTTTGGAAAGCTACAATTGCATGGGTAAGCACTAAATAAAACCCAAAAATCAAAATTGAGGATGCACATTCAGCCTTAGCCACTTGTATGCATCTGCCTGCATTTCACGATGTGTATCTTCTTTTCGCACCATTTTCTACACTTAAATACTTAACTGTTCATTAGAGCCACTTCTGACTTGCTCAGGTATCAATCAGGTATCAAGAATAAAGACACACAGTCTTGAGGGGAGGCAGAGACAAGGAGAGGAAGAAAGGAAGGAAAGGGTTTGCACAAATTTATTATGGCTAAGTAAAAGAACAATGAACTATCATCTTGTTTCAAATCATTTTATGTTCTATATATGGGGTATCAGCATTTGACATGCAGACACTATAGAACGAAGTATTTTTTAAAAAATTACTGTAAAATATTACAAATTTTGAAAAACTCCCCCTTGCTCATGTATAGTCGTAAAAAATAGAAACATGTTCATTTTGATGTTTCATAGAATGTGTTTTCAAAAACAAGACAGATAATGATTATAAAGAACTATGACCTTTAACTGCCTCAACAATATTAATATAGTCCCTATTCAAATGGATATAGTCTAAACATAAGAGCTGGAGTTTGACAAATATTTAAAACTGTATCTCATAAAATGAAATAGCAACAGTTCCTGAAGCCATTAATCATTTGGCAGAAATAAAATCCAATAACTAAATCAACAGCAGGGAAATATTGAGGTAGCATGTCTGAGCCGCATACCAAACTCCTCATTTGGCTGGGCCGCAAGCTACAAAATACACTGGAGAGCTAAGCAGTAGAGGACTCTGTAAATGGTTCATAGATGGGAGGTGACATTGACCCATCAGGAGTCCCCCAGGACCAACTGAACCGGGCATGCAGCTGGGCCCAGGAGCACTGCAACAACAGGAGACCTCAGCTCTGCCTGCTGCCTTGTCCCCCCTCACTACAAGACCATTTAGATAGCACAAAGTCTCCCTCTAAGTGCAGCCCCAATGCCAATGCTGCGTTTCGGCCCCCAGATACACCTGAAGGGCATGTGTGAATTGCTTGCAAGCTGAATCACCGATTGGCCAACCCTTTGCTAAAAACTAACATACAGATGCGACCTATTGAGTGAATGGGTGGGCTTTGTATCTGTGGCAAAACAAATGAATTAGGTGGGGAGGTTAAGGAAGAATGGAGTGTCACGTGAGGAGGAAAAATAGCAGTGAGAAGACAGGTAAAGTGTTAATTACAGGAGCAACATCTGAACCTGGGTTTATGTGAAGATGTGAGAGGCTGGGGTAGAGGAGGACAGAGACCCAGACAGCTGATGGGAACCTCAGCAAGAGGTGCAGAGGAAGGCTGTTCAAAAAAAGGGCAGCAAGAGCCAAGGTGGTGAGCAGCAAGGTGAGATTAGTGAAGAAGGGAACACAATAAATATCCCAGCTCAGGCTGTTGTGAATCATAGAATGGTTTGGGCTGGAAGGGACCTTAAAGACCATCTAGTTCCAGCCCTCCCACTAGGGGGACATCTCCCACTAGACTGGGTTGCCCAAAGCCCCATCCAACCTGGTCTGCACCACGTCCTCATCCTGTAATCAAAGTGCAGCAGTGCTGCTCCTTTGTTTCTTAGGACTAGACTTTTAGTGGTGTTTAGAGACTTGCATAAGGATCATGCAGAAGTGGTTTTTTTTTTTTTTTTTAAATCTGACTGCATGAAAGAACATTTCAAAAAACAATTTCAACAAACATAAGAACAGGCTTCTTTTTTCTCTTCTGTTGCAGGGACTGAAGCAAATTTTGAATTTACGGATTTTGCTGAAGAACCACAGCCAGAAAAACAACTGTCTGATGTACTTCCTCCCCCAAAGCAGGATTCATTGCCTTTACAGCTCTCTCAACCAGCCCTGCAGGTTCACAGCCCGCCTGCTCAGCTCCCAGAGAACAGCACACTGACCTAGGTTGCCCAAATTAACTTTTGGGTAAACAATTAAAAATAATTTTGGTAAGGAACTCATATATTAACTGTTCCTTAATCCATTTATTTTCAAGCACTCCAGCTAAAAATTTTTAAAAGCATTCAAATATTAGCTTCTCTTTTCCCAGAAGACCATTACTTTCAGCTGAAACCAAGTTAACAGTGACTACAGTTTGAAAATACCACAAAATTCTATGCTGTATTGACAAATTGACAAAACAAATGCCTCTGTGTTAACTTCAAAACTAAATGTTTGTTTTGAGAAAGTAGAGATCTCCACACAAAGAGCAAGCTATTGACAAACAGCAAAAAAAACATTTTACAAAAAACAAAGGCCTTGACTGTTTTGCTGCTCCATCCCCCCTGCACAACCCTCAATGCTGCTCTTAGATCTAGCCTACACGGGAAATGTTGCTCCAGTTCTAGCTAGCTATCAATACAAGTGCATCAGTGCAAACCCCAAATGTAGGGCACAAAGCTGTAATTTGCATCAATAGGAAGCTTGCTTCAGTTTGAAGCAGGGAATAACAAGTCAACTTCACAAGGTCTGGGAAACTTGTCAGTAGTCTTTTTAATAAGCAACAGTGAAAAGATAATTTATATCGTAGGTAACAGTTCACGTAAAAGAAATATTTTTTTCTTAAACTTCTGGTTTTGTATAATTTGAAAATTTGAACATATAATACAGCACTAATAATTTGAGGAAAAATACATATATAAAATGTTGCATTTAAAATTCAATGTAACAGATACGTAAGTGAAAAATTAACCACCAAACCCACCACTACCCTCCAGAAAGCAAGGTATCAAATAAGGAGAGACAAATTTCCCCAAGTTTAGGAATTAAACATATTCAGTAATTAGATCAAATCCAAGATTTTCTTAGCAAACATGCAAAAACACCAAAAAAGATGTGAAACTACCACATTCGTTATTACCATTTTATTTTTAGGAAAAGCACCAGACAGTTGCATGCAGAGCCAAACTAACAAGCTCAGAGAACATTCATCCTTCAATACTATCAACGTTTCAAATCATTAAATAAAAAATATCCCAAGTGCATTCAGGTACGTGACCACCCAATTTCAGTTACACTGATCTTCCTTAGGTAAATCCCTGATTACATTTGTTTGTTCATTATAAAAGAATGAGATAACACGTTGGATTTAAAAAGAAACTACAATGGAAGGTGAACTGGCAGTGCAGCAAATCAATTATGTACCTATCTCACTGTCTTCATAGGGAATAAGGGCTGAGGGAAACTGGGATTTGTGTTACCAAACACAGCAATCTAAAGTGTTACCTAATAAAGAACTTAATGCCACCACTCTGTACTAGGTTCAAAGCAAAGGCTTCTTTGTTAATGCTACTGGGTTTCACCTGGGAGTTCTCAAAATGTTGATTCCAAATAACGTGCATTCCTGTAATGACTGAATCCCGAACATAGTCCATACTCATGGGAGCCTCGAATAACTTATTTTTTGCAGCAGCACATGCAGATTCCAGCTGCATCAGTACCAAACTGCTACATGACTGAAACAAAAAGCAGGAGACAAATCCTCCTTTGAAGAGCTGTTAATCCAAATAAGAGTACCAGTCTCTTTGTCCACAAACTGACGCTGGCTATCGTTACCAGAAGTCTTGGTACCAAAATGACACGCTGCACTGCCTCTGCTTTTCAGTCCTCGGGCTAGCTGTCTACTGGGGAAACTGAAACAGAAGTGTTATGCTTGTGCTTTCAATTTCATCAGCGGCCTGTGTGGAGACAGCAGTAAGGAGACCTACAAGACCTTGTTTTAAGTAGATATCAAAGTATTTTTAAAGCAATGTGTCTAAAACCTGATTTTTTAATTATTAATAATACCCCCATACTAAAGCTGAGGTGAGTGCGATCACCTTTGTAGGGTCTAAGGCAAAGCCTGACCAAGAGGGATGCAAGGGGCTTCTGGCAAGCTTTAGAATGGGCCTTCAATGAAGTATCTTCTCAATAAAGGAATAATTAAAAAAGCCTCTTCAAACACAGTTTTAAAGAGAAGTAAGGTAACTGTCGATATCTAAGAAAATATTAACCATACCTGCAAAACTAAAATGGGAAAGGGATTTTGAGTGATACATAGTTATTTAACACTAATGCATGTACCAAAACTGCATACAAAAGACCATTTCAATCTGTATTCTTGAAAACTGGTTGGAGTACAGACTGTAGCCCTAGTAACACACCTAAGCAATTTACATGTCCAGATAATGATTCCCAAAAGTTACAGCCGTTCAGAACAGGTTTTAACAGTTAGAACTGTCTGTCTCTTTTATTTTGTCAACAGTAGTTTCTTTATGCAGTGGCTTGCTTTTTTCTTCTTTCGTTTTGTTCTGATTCAGTGTGTTTTCAGACATCCGATCCCCACGGGTGGAAACGGGATCTAAAACTACAACAGATTCTGTCTCTTTTTCACAACTAGAAGCTTTTCTTGTACATTCCATGTGACTAGATGATCTAAAGGAAAAAGAATAAATATATGAATACAGATTCACACATTCAGGAGAAACAATATACAGAAAAGCATTTCTACTAGACTAGTAAATAGATTTATAATCTATTATAGATTACAGCTGCTACATACAGATAGCAGTGCACAAAATGCAACAACCCCATCACTCTTCCTGAATCGTTTGTGAAGCTAGCCATGTAAGATGTTTAACAGGAAATACGAACTTACAGGGCACTGAAGAAAATCCTTAGACTATGAAAGAATCATTTTAAAGATAATCCTATGAATTTATTTTCTCTCTGCTTATCTCAGAGCTGGATTTAGGTTCCCCGTGTCCAGCAGAGCAGTTGCACCCAGAGAAAATGCTACCAGTTTCTCTTATCTATAGGCTACTAGTCCTGCAGCCTGAAAGGAGAGCCTGGCTTCCCCACGTCTGCATCCCAGGGCAGCTCGCACAGGGCTTTCACTATACTACGCGCTACTGCATGACAGGGAGCTAGAGGCAGCACACTCAGATTTTCTACTGTGGCTCAGCACCAACAAGGCTGCTAGCGGTCTCACTGGGAGCGAGCGCAAGTGATTTCTGAAAATCCACCCACTGGATTTGCTGAAATACAGAGGGACATTAGACCTGCATTCCCTACTTCAGAAATGGGGCTACGTCTTGATTGCTTGCGGTGCAGATTCTTGCAGATGAAAAGCCCTCTGAGCAAGGAGAGAGGAGGGAAAGGTCAGAGACACCAGGGTTATTGAGGCTGGCATAAACACAAAAAGCACTAGTTTATATTCAAAAGCTTTGTACTAGTGTTGAAAACATTTGGTAATTCCTTAGATTAGCTACAATGTACCAGCACAGAGCAAGGCAAACATGGGGAAAGCAAGTCCTGAGCATGTCACAGCCCAGGGTATTTCCCATGCCATCTTAGGGCTGCCCTCAGACCTAGCTTGCTACGCAGGCAGACAGCTTACCTCCTTCATCATGCTTTCCAGAGCATGTTGGCCCCGTGCACCACTGGTATGTAACTGGATGTGCTTGGAGAAACTGTCCTTAGGGCAGTTACACACGTATACCAAACACATCTTTAGACAGGGCCTTACACTATGGTACGAATACAGTACAGATGTCTGCACTGATGCAGCCACAACCACCAAAATGGACAGGTGCAGAAAACCTTGGTGTAGGAAGGTCCTACATGCACTCCAGGCACCCTTGGGTGTGTGGTTCAGCTCTCACGGGAAGCCTAACTGAAGAGCTGCTGAATGCAACTGCATTTACTAGTCCAGAGGCTTTTTCTTTTAATTATTATTTTTCATGCTTACTCATAAGGAATGGCCTTCCATACTGCTAAGATAACACTCTTGAAAGGAAAAAGTAGAATCAACTGGAGGCCAAAGAAAGAAATTCATCTAGTGGATCCATCTGCTATGAACTGCCCTTTATTGTGACAGTCTTTGTCCTAGAGAAAATGACAAAGAAAAAAGAGGTCACCCCCACTCAACAACTAGAGCATGGGGCTGAGAGTGTTCTGGCTCTCTCCACCTGAGTGGGAGAGAGTAAATGTACAGGTTAAAAATAAGTAAATAATCACAGAAACCACAGTTGTTGCACTTTCCATTTCAGAAAGAATTTACTCAGCTTGCTGCTGAAGCACTGGGTGTATCAAATGAAATTCCATGTTCAAGCTTTAATTACAAGAATTGTCTCTAACATTAGAACTTTGGTATAAGTTAATTAATTCAGAAATTGGCGCTAATAGACACAGTTTCAGACTCATTTGATTATCATCAGAAGCTAGTGATTTCATAAGGAAAATAATGCTTATTTTATGCAAAAGTTGCCAATCATTCCAGAAAATACAAGGTGGAGTATTTTGAATGTTACAGCAAATTAAACTTTTTAAAGCAGTGTAACCAGAAAAGGGTTATTTTAAAAAGTGCTACCTCTGAAAAGCTGATTGCCCAACACTATAAAAATGGTCACAGCCATAAATGCCAAGTTCATTTTTATTTCACTTTGGAGGTAACTATCTTTCAAATCCCAACAGCTGGACTATTTAATACAATCTGGTGAATCAAAGTATAATTCTTCACTGGGCTCACAGTGGGGAGTCTGCATTAGTGTATGGCAGCATTCCAACAACTGATGCACAGCCAAATGCTCTGAAGTCTGTTTCGTTTATAACAAAAATGGATAAAACGGCAATCATATTTACCACCTTCAAAGGACAGGAAAATGAAAGATGTCGATATAAAGTAGTTTAATGGAGAAAACCAGTGATTAAATCAGCGTTTCAAGCATAAAAATAAGAATTACTATTCAGACTTTGTTGTACTAGCATTCCCTTCTTCAAATCCTTTACACTGTTGCAGCACCAGCCTGACAGTGCTGCTGTTAGAGCTGAGATATTGTTAAAAATTATTAACCCTATTTATCAGGTATTCATAGATCCTTTTCAATAGTTGTCAAGAGGAGAATGCAGGCATAGTAAAGTTTCAGTGCAAGAATGAACATAATTTTGGTGCCCTCTTTCAAAAAACAGTTTTTGCTGCTATAAATAAAGCTTGGAAAAGCAATTAGTACAGATGTAGTTAGCCACAGTTTTGAACAATTACAAATTTGTCCAGCCAGTGTAGCTCTATGCAAAGCTCTTCCCTCATTAAGATTGTTAATGTTGTTATCAGTATTCTTGTTACTTGTCCAACTATAGTTTTAAGCCAGAAATCGAGATCCTAGTTCTATTATACTCATTCATACATAATTGTTTGTAAGTCTGCATATATTTTTATGACTAAATAAATAAAATCTGTACTGCGAAATCCAGGTTTAGATGATAAATGCATTTTAGATTAATTGTATGGGACATGCGAAGTCCCATGCAGCTCTGAGAAGGACTACTTGTGATATAAGAGTATCAAAAGCAATATATTCCATTTATATAGTTACAGAAGCTACAGAAGATGTAAAAATAAAGGGTTATGACTGATGGACCATCTGTGAACTAGTGCTGCTGTGCCTTTTGTAAATAATTTATAGTAGGGGTACAAAAGGACAAACTAAGGATTGGATTGTCAACTGAGACTTGGATATCCTTTGTTTCCTTTGGTTAATGTTATAACCTTAGCATTATTCAACCTTGCCTAGTGCTCTATTCATGAAATCATTGAAACATATTTCCACTAGAAACTAGAATTTCATGTAAATATCACAAACTTTTTTTTGGATGAAGTCTCATCCAATTTCCTAACAATCTGTAAAAGCAGAAGGCTAAAGGAAACCATTCAAGGAAAACACTGTAGGAAAATGCAGGACATGGACCTGTTGGAGCAAGTCCAGAAGATGCCACAAGGATGATCAGAGGGCTGGAGCACCTCTGCTATGGAGACAGGCTGAGAGCTGGGGTTGTTCAGCCTGGAGAAGAGAAGGCTCCGGGGAGACCTTACAGCGGCCTTCCGGTACCCAAAGGGGGCTACAGGAAAGCCGGGGAGGGTCTTTTTACAAGGGCATGTCGTGATAGGACAAGGGGAAATGGCTTTAAATTAAAAGAGGGGAGATTTAGATAAGGAGGAAATTCTTTACTCAGAGGGTGGTGAGGCACAGGAACAGGCTGCCCAGGGAAGCTGTAGATGCCCCATCCCTGGAAGTGCTCAAGGCCAGGATGGATGGGGCTTTGAGCAACCTGGCCTAGCGGGAGGTGTCCCGGCCCATGGCAGGGGGTGGAACTGGATGGTCTGTAAGGTCTCTTCCAACCCAAACCATTCTGTGATTCTCTGATTCTATGAAAATCTGTTTTTTTACACCATATTTAGAAAATACTGGCAAAAATCTATTCCAGCAACGACTGGTTTTGCAAGTACATTGTATAAGCATGGGGAACTGCAGGTTCATACTCTGCCTGGAACCTAGGCTAGTATAAGGTAATTTCTGATGAAAATGCCAACATTAGCATGACATCAAATTCGTAGTCTGTCTTTCAGCAAGGTCCCTAATCTAGGACAATGAAATACCTGTTATCTCTCTTCAAAGCCAAATTGCTTTTAAACCCAAAACACAACTCAACCAGTGCTATTCCTTACTGCCCAAAATACGAGATTCAAAGCATTAAGCTAATTTGTCAGTTACCACCAGTTGCATCTTCAATAAAGCTTAAAAACCATGGTTACATGTCAATTATAGCTTATTTGTCTAAATACCACCCACCTTGACCCCACCATTCTTGTTTCCTACAAGATCCCCATAACTGGAGACAAACATCAGTCGTGCAATAAAGTTCATACACTTACAGGACTACACAGAAGAAACACTCATCTCCATCAACAGTGTGGTACAGTACCAGAGAGCAGTATTCCAGACACTTCTCATTGCAGTGTCCTCTCCATACTACCATCCTAGGAGTTTGCCAAATAACAGCAGCGCAGCCGTCCTGCCTCTGACCCGCGCTAAGCAGCCCGTGGTGTCGGCCTATACAGGAGAATGCCGCTGTGACCACAAGAAAGAGGTGAGGCGGTTTTATCCTCCTCAAAAACTTTCACTGAGAATAAAAGCTGCAGATGTGTTTATATAATATTTCAGAATTTTTAACACAGCAGTGGAATACAACATACCGGACCAAAGGCTAAAACCAAACAGTAGGAACAAACGCACCAATTACAAGCCTGGAAAGTCTTAAATGAACAAAAAACTTCCATCCATTTGTCAAATGCTAGTTACAGGGGATACAAACAGTGGCACTAGTGAATTAGTCTGTTGGTTCCTTCCTCTGATAGCGTACATACCAGATATTTATGAAGAAAGTACAAGGAACTTTCTCCATTTCAGGAATGCCTCTGTTAAACCTAGCTGAGAAGTGGTCAACATAGCAGTGAGCAGAACGAAATTGCAGACAATCTTTAGCATGCTGGATCAAGTCATGGCAAATTGTTCCCATTTTAGGTACCTTTTTGAAACGGCTCAAAAAGATTGGTAAATTAATTTCCGTGAAGAATCTTGAAGAGCTTCTACCTGCACCGAGAGTTAGAGCACACAGAGCGTACAGGCTAAGACAAGTTTATGACAGTAGCTTTTAAAGCAGTTAAAACTAAGGAGACCTCAAACTTCCAGAACATCCCATTGTTTTCTTCATTTGTTGTTCAAACTAAATTGCCCATGTTCAAGCTGCACTGGAAAACCTTTGTTTTGGCTAGTTCTGCCAAGCTGTGACTGAGCTGCTTCCCGCAGAGCTGGTAGATGATTCAGGGGTACTAAGATTACAGCCAGGAGAAGGAGGACAAATCCTTTAATTGCATAAAATCATGAGATTAAGACTGGCCCTCTCTGTGGTTCACTCTGTTAACGGAGATTTCTGCTGCCCAGAAACAAAATGTTTACAAAATTCTGGGGGGAGGAACAGAAAAAAAGAAACCTAGGGGCAGAGCCAGACACACCTTTCCCTTCTGTGTCTCCACACCGCAGGGAGTCACGGAACTCTCTGAGCTCCCAAGAGAACTAAATTGTCACCTCTTCTCTCCTAAGCAATTGTCACAGAATTACACTCATGCTGGGTTAAACATTTGGGAAGAGATTTGCAAAGGAAGTTACCTGAACACTGAGGTAAGGCCTCAATTTCTCTATAGGACACAGACTATTTAAGTCTTCCCCCTCACCACCACCTGAGCTAAACTTCACACATTCCAAATCATCTGCTTAATGGCTCCAGACCTTTGTTCCAACAATTTCCTGTCCTGAAATAACACCTAACCTTGTGGTTCAAACTTTAAATTTTTCTTCTGAATTAATTTCTGTGACTGAGGCATCATCAATTAGTTTTGTTACCAGGAAATTTCAGAATCAACCTGTATTTGTTCACGTTACAGCCTTTTTCCAGGATCCCTCCTTTGGCAACTAACTCCAGTGGCCCAGCTGATTCAGCTGGGGGCTGATGCTCTTGAAGCACTTAACCACACGAATTACCATATTATGTGTGGAGTCCTGCTTAAACCGAAGACTGAAATTCTATTATCACATTAGTATTTAGGTTAGGTTGTCACTGACCTGGTGGGGAACACCAGGATTTTACTCAATGAGCTGACTTCTGTCTCAGTATTGTTCACAGATACATTTTCAAGACTGAGTCTTTTTCAAACACATGCCCCTCTTTCTCCATGAGAACAGGTGTGCTTAACTGTTACGCAGTGTGAATAAAGAAAGATGAGCAGGGCTGTTAGCATTTAAATGTCTGCAAGTATTACAGACCACCTCCGTCAGATTACAAGTCTTAGTAAACGGATGGCATAGCAAAGAGAAATACCTCATGCATGACTATCCATAAGGTTTTGTACAAGAAGCTGTACATTAAAATCTATCTGAAGAAAAAAGAGTAAATATTGCTCTGGAAGAGACACCTGGTAATTATGAGACATGCAATCCTCTACCGTGCTATGAGAGGTTTGCTTAGCTGCTGAAAACAGCTGAAGGAGGTCACACCTTTGTCAGATTTCAAGGAATTGCAAATGATGAGACAGCTGCATCGTTTTACCTCAGGTATGAATAAGGGAGAAGAAGTGCCACAATAACCCTTTTGTATGCCTTTGTCACTAAGGGTATCTTGTCAAAGCTGCACAGTTTGTTTAGTTAACACGAGCTACTCTAGGAAATAGTGTGGTGCAATGGGAGCAGACATGCTGAGAGAAACAGCCTCTGCTTTGGACTAATGTCCTCACATTGCATGTTTCAGGAGCCACACTCTGAACTTGCTCTGGTGCAGCCCCTGGGCCAGCCATTAAAGGCTGGATCACATCTTCTGGTTTAGTTTCACCCAACCAGTAAATCCAGGGATCTGGTCTGTGCACTGATACAACTCCAGGATACAAATCGAAGTACAGCAAATGGGCATTATAGGGAGATTTGCTTCACAAGTGCACTGCTGATCCAAACGAAACCGCTTGTAGAGATGCATCCAGGGAAGTCTAGAAAACTGCCTAATTACAGAGCCAAGTTGTCAGACGTGTTAGACAAATGAACTTCCTTCTGATGTCTGCTTCGGATGAGCCATGTTTCAAAACAGCACTACACACCTTGGTGTCTGGAGGCTGCCTCTACTAACCTTTGCTACAAACAGTACCCAGGAGAAAAAGAAAAGTAATTGCACTTCAACACGGTATGAAGCATCTTGGTTATTTCCACTCCTCCCCACCAGCCCAGCAGACAAGCGCAAGAGCCCCAGCACCTTCTCTCTCTCATTGGAAAATCATCCTCAGTGATGAGTCTTTCCAATTAAGCAGGTTTACACCAGTGACTTGGTGCAAAGAAGCCCTGCAGCACTGAGGAATCTGGCCCATCGCATTTGTTTTAATGCTTTAAACAGATAAATTAAAATGAAATGTGTCTTTTAGGATGTCACTGAATAGGCAAGCTGAGAAATAAATTGAGCTTCACGTATGCTTTTATAACACATAACAACTGTGACTGTCAACACAAGATCCTTTTCACTGTCAATTCACCACGCATTCTGCAAGACCTTGGGGCCTGCAATTATTTCATTTCCTTTCTTGTAAATGCAATTTCCACTTAGTTCGGTGGAATAAAAGGTAGACAAAAGGTGGTAGGAATTGCTGTATTTTCTGATTAAGGTTATCTGTTCAAAATTGTAGAAATCCACAAACTACAAACACAGTATTTTTCAGGAACAACCTCACCTTTCTGTAAGGGTGAACCTTTCTGGCAGTTCAAGAAAATGCAATGGCATTATTCATGTCATATTACCTGTTGAACAAATCTTCATCTTTCTGATTAAATAAAAATGAAGATCAACTTTCTTCTAAGGATATTTTAATGAAATAAAAGGGGAAAATACATATGATTGAAAAAAGCAGACTGCTTTTAAAACTCAGTGTGAATTAAGTAAGACTGCAGGACACAGAAAAGAAATTGGGTTCTTTATCCATTCACAAATAAATGATAAAAGTACCTGCAGGAGAGTGAAGTAAATATCAGTTCATAAAAATAGATGTGAACGGAATTTCCAGCTCATTTGTCATAACTTACTCCTTTGAACTAAGCAATGGAGACTTGCTAGAATTGATACTGGTAGTATTTTTTAACTGATAGAACAGGAAATCAGAGGTTTAATTAGCCAAGATTGCAATACTCTGCTGATCTGATTTGTCTCATCTATTTCTTTTTTTTGAAGTGACAAACTGACAAACATCCTGGCAAGGGAACTGAAGTAAGCACACAACCTAATTTCAAAAGGAGCTTGGTACTGTTATAAAGCAAGCCAATCCTCCACTGGATCCGTCTGAAACAAATATTTCTAAAGCAAGTTTAACTCTTTGATGCTTAACTGGCACCTTGGATCTTCAATGTGTTGTGACAAAAGATTCCTCTTTCTTTGCAAATACTGTACTAACTGCTTTTTTTTTCCTCTGAAGAATCTTAAACTCGAGATTTCAAGGTAATTCACAACTTCTAATCAACATTTAAGAGTAATAGCCTGCATTCATTTTGGTCCAACAGAAAACACCCTGCACACCTGCATACAGACCAATATGACTTATATGATTCTATTTTTGAAAAAAATGTGCTAGAAATTTTTTTTTTTTTTAAATCAAGAGTTAACTATATAACTAACTTCCCTTTTCAGGATATGGAAAAAACCTCAACCTTGCTCTTTCTCAAAAAACTCAAGTTCTTTTTTTTGTAGCAGAGATGATGAACTTTTTTTAATCAATAATGTTCACAGATTCTACAGGAAAAGAACTTTATGACAGAGAATTCAACTACTATCTCCAAGCAAGACTGTGAGTTATTTGAGGAGTCACTGATAAACAGTTGTAGATAGCACATTTATCCTGTTAACCAAAACTGATGTGAAATCAGTTTCAAAATGCATCAGCTAAACAGATCTGGTACTGAAATACATCTAGAAAACCATATTCTACTTACTGTAATGTGGCCTTGGAACCTGTGACACCTTTAAGCTGGTTAGAAACAGGACCTGAATCAGGTACTTTGGAATTGAATTCTGTCTCCAGATCTTTCTTGTTCAACGCTGTTTGTGTAGCACTGGCTTCTGAACCTAACACAGGCAGAGATTTTGATTCTGATGTGGCCAAGATTCCAGTGGGACCTAAAACCCAAAGCAAGTTTAATGCTTCTGTTGACTGGTCTAGAAACAACACATAAGAACAGAATTCAAGTCACCTGCAGAAACCCAAACAAAATTTTAAAGAGCATCCAGTGCATGGAGGGCATCAAAACACCCCATCTGCAGCTTCTGTTCTCTCAGCCAGAATTAACCCTTTCTTGTACCACTACCATGGCATGCTATATTGCCACAGTCGTGCACTTGATCCTCTTGTTTTCCGTGACTGTAAGTCCTGCTGTCAACACAGCACTACTAAGTCACGATTTGTCAATGCTCTCCCAGCTTGAAGTGCAGCTGGGGTGAGAGGTAGCTCACCTACAAAAAAGCCTGTTCTCACACTAATGAGTAATCAGTGAACTGCCTACCTATAAAACCAAGCTAAAACCATACATTGACATTAAAACCAGCCACATCTGCATGGCCTATGGCATGGACTTATGCTTGCACAGACTGTGTTTCTAACCAGGCAGAACATCAACAGTTTCTTAGAGGTGATGATAGTGAAGCATAGCTTAAAAACTACAGGCCCTCGCTCTGCAGAGGAGGTTAATTCAAAACAGCAGTCCTAACCCCCATTTCTCTGGTTATCATTACTTTCCAGAGTATTTTCACAGGAGGCTCAAGCTAGTAACACTCCAGTAACAATGTCTGAGCTCCAGTCAGGACAGAGGCATCCGTGTGTATGTGGCTGTGTATGTAGAAAATCCTGACAGAAACATCTCTTGCAGAAAATGGGGATGAAAAGCAACAGGCACGATGGGAAAGTGAGTCAATATAAAAGTAAGCAGGGTTCTCCACAATGGCTGAAACGGCAACGGTCTGGAAGAGAAAGTAAAGCTTCAAGAGTCACTTAATGCAGGGGTAGGAAGAGGTCTATGAAAGAGTCAGGACACTTACTGCCACTGTCCTGGTCAGTGGTCACTTTCCGGCGTCGCAGAACTCGTTCTAACTCTGTTTCACCGCTGTCTGTTTCAAGGGACTTCAAGCTGCGGGAACTAGTGGATTTGTTCAGTGTTTCCTACAGCAAGAAACAGGCATGAAAAGCTCTCTCAGTATATACTAAACCCTGCCAAACATCCCAAATGCCCACTGTGAGAACCTTTTAAACTTCTGGAAAACGACTGCAGTTCCAGATCAGAGTGCAAAGCTCTCCCTTTAGTACAACAGATAGCATCTGGGCCCTGGCTACCACTCCTCCCCTTACCTGGATTTCCCTATCCATGGATTAACCATACTTACCTATGTTAGAGGGTTGATACCAGGCCTAAGAAAGATGCTGTGGATCACTAATGAACAAACTTTGAGGTCTGCAGAGAACCACCAACTTCCCCCCTCTTAAAATTTACAGGATCTTAAAACTCTGTCCATTACCTCTATTAGCAAAAAGCTAAAGAGCCATATCTCAGTGATCCAGCATGTTTTGCATTTTAGTATGCTTCTGTGTTGTATTCAGGTGCACACACGTCTGGAGAAGTCATCATGTACTAGCTGCAACTGCAACATGTTATTTTGTCCTATAATCTAGTTGATCTGGCATAAATTTGAGCCTATTTCCACATACTTGATGGTTTCTCCTATGCACATGATTAGATCTCAGTTTAAAACAGTGTTTTATACATGCAAAATACAAATCCATGCCATTACTGCCTTATGCCAATGTTAGTATTTTGTATCACCTAAGCTGTGACTCCAGCAACATTTTGCTTAAGGGGAAGGAAAAAAAAAAAAAAGGCTTTAATCAAAGCCAGAGACCTCCAAAAGATGTCCACAGGAATTTTAACACGCACACAGCTCCTGCTGCATGCCTTTCTCAACTGACAACAGTTGGTTACTGAATCAGTACCTGCTTGAATGTAAAATCTCCCCAGAACGTTTATAATGCAACTGAAAATGTGGGACCTGTATGCTATTTCAGTCTCCCTTTGAGTCTTGCCATCTCTGAGAATCTCCAGGAAGCCTGTTTACTCAGACTTCCAAAACGTGCCAGACTCTTTCAGCATTTTTCCAGAGCATAACATATTCTTAACCTCTTTTGTTGACAAACATGTAAATTCTGAGTGGGGATGGCAAATGACAAAAGGAAGCGTCATCGTAAGTTGCAAAAGCAGTGCTACTTCCAGGCTTCTAGCAAAGTAACTCTAACTCCTCACCACCACCACACTCCCCTTGCAAAATATTTTCTTTGACAACTATTTGAAATTTAACTGAAGTACATTATTAATGAGTAGTGTGCTCCAGATCTGTACAAACATAAGTATATGTAAGCAACTTGAATAACTGAGTTGCTCAAACTGCAATTTACAGAACATAAATGTTTTGTTTGTAACAATTATACGGAGGTCTACATGAAATGCATAATTAGCATAGTAACAACAAATGTTTACTCCATCACATCCCACCCCCATGTTGGTTGTCTGACTGTGCATAATGATCGGTCTCAAGAGCAGACTGGAATTGGATTTTATATAGTATGTCTTATACTGCAAATATCCTGAAGGGCGCAAAAGCGGCAAGCTAGACACAGAAGTACAGTGACTATAGGTCTCTTTCTGCTTCCTCTGAAGTACATAATCAAGTCTCCCCTGATGTCAGTAATGCAGTGTCAAAGAAATAAACCAGCTATTAGAAAAAGAAAGGACCTTCAGCAGGGTCGTTCAGTCCACACAGGCCCAAATAGCACACCAGAGCAAACTATGCATACGCTTCTGGAGTTCTTTTTAAAACATAATCTCCATGTCACATTTTATTCCCTTTCTATTTACCTCCATGTTTAATTATGCGTCCCTCTAATTAGAGCTTGGCATTAAGGTCTGGTGGCTCTCTAGATCATTTCTTCCCTTCTTCCCCTGCTTTCATGTGACTGGAGAACAGTCAGTTTGATATGTCATTAGCACCATATTCATGATTTAAAGTCACTATTAGCATTGCGGTGGCTACTCCCTTTGCTGTACTGTCTTGTTTCACTCAACACAATACTGAAGTTATTTTTATAAGGGATGTTAAGGCACCATCATGAATGATCAGATAAACAGTCTTACCTGCTGTGGAGTGGATGTGAAGTGTTTTGCTTTGACATAGGCAGAATTTTATCACATTTCACGTTACAAAGGCAAAATTTTACCTGATGTGCCAAAGTTGCACTTCAACTTTAAAAGCTTTGGGATCACAAAACTGGGGAGCAAGAACTATTTCTGTTTGATACAATTTTAGGACTTGTGCAAAAGAAGCAACCAGTTAAATAAGCAATGCAATATACGAGTTAAGGACAGAGAAACAGCAAGCTTAAGCACTGTACTTTGAACAGGACCAAACACAAGCCTTATGTCTCTATTTAGTGATAAATAGGTATGTGGAGAGCTGTTCAGAATCAGTTTTTTCTACTTATAAATACAAATAGACTAGAGGGCACTTGCTTTAGGCTACATGAAATTTGGTGTCTCAGGAGAGAGCAGGAGTTCAAAGCAGTTGAAGATGAGAACCTTCCATCTAGTACATGTGCAGTTCAGGGGCTTTACTTTAGACTAGATTTATGCAGGTGCCCTTCCCTCCCTAAGTGTTCCTACTGTGAGTACTCGGAAGGTTTCCAAAGGTCCTATCGCAGGTGCAGAACATAACATCCCCTCTATAGGCAGGCACGTACTAACCTGGAGCAGAGTTAATGGGTTAGTTTTCTCCAAAACAAATTCTGTTAGCAAGACAAAAAATATTCTTTCAGTAGGACTAAAGTCAAAAGTAGAGATGATTGGGGTATTCACTAGAAAACTGCTCTGCAGCTTCAAACCAAAATACCTGAATGCAGAACTTTCAAGTACTCAGCTATTTTACACAGCAGGTCCTGTCAGCTCAGTGTGAAGAAAATGCAGAAATATAAATTACAACTTTTCTTACCAGAATCCCTTTTAGTTCTTTCATTGCACTTTCAGAAGACTTTGGTGTTTCTGGCTGTAAAACAAACATAATACACGCATGTTAAAAAACACGTGCTTACTAATCTGGCCCAGCTGAAATGGACCATGACAGACTTTGCATTTTAACAGGCATCACACAAGGGTCTATTACACAGGCAGGCAGTTGTTCCACCTTCCTGTGCTCTTTCCTCTCACAAGCCCATCGCTAACATTCAAGCTATTTGCTTATACAGTTCAAGAGCCTTAGCTCAACAATTAACATGGTGAATCCCAGCCTACACATAGAGAAATATTACGCTTTTATGAAGACAGCAAACAGTATTTTATAGCACTAATTCATGAATGTGGCTAGAAGTGATGAGTAAAAAGAAGAAATACTGCTAAATACAATATACTTCTTGATCTTTCCCTTTAACCAATTCAGTTATTACCTCTGTGCTTTTTCTTTCTCTGTAGCTGTTTGTTTACAAGATGTTTGCTTTTAGTTCCTTTCTGTGTCAAAGAAATTGGGCTTCTACCTACATACTGTTAGCTTCACTTCTTTTTGTGTTCTTCAGATATATGCTGCTCTAATTTATTTTATCCAAAATCAAGCAAAGCAAAAGAGTAAAGAAAGGCAAATGTATTCTTTTGAATGTTTTATAGAAAGTCTGATTTATTTTCAGTATAAATTACTATACTCAGTTAATATCATTGCTTTGCTATTTATTCCAGACCTTTGTTTTAGGTCTGCTTGACTGGTTGACTGGTCTCAGATGAACTCCCTTTTTAATTCTGTCCATCATTTCTTCAACAGCTTGTCTCTTCAGATCCGTAACTTCTTCACCTGTTCCAAAATCAAAGACCATATCACATTCCAAATATGAACCACAGAGGAACAGCAGAAAGGAAAAAAAAAACAAAAAAACAAAAAAGCATGTTAAACAGCCTCCTAAACAGCTTGCTTGCCATATACAGCCAGTCACCATAATCATACGTTAGCTTCAATGATGAACTGGCATTTACCAATGTTCTTAGTTATACTCCCTGCAGTAGCTTTTCCTGCCTGCACATGTGAAGACTACTGCTCATGTACTATCCAAATCCACGCTTTTTGCTCAGTTATATTAAAAATGTAAATGATAAGCATAAATATATAACCTTTTTTTTCCCTATAAGTGGGCTGTTCAAAGGGTCTTTCTTACAGGACCACTACCTTACCCTTAATCTTCCCCACAGCAAGGTACTTTACCTTACACTATATACACCTAAAAGGCGTTCCCATTTTCTACATGGTGGCAGAAGCCAGCAATCTTATCTCCAGTTATCAGGAATTCTAGTTAATGGATTCAGGGCTATTTGGGTTCTTTTCTATCAGCTAAACTGTTGCAATCTATTCAAGGATAAAATGGCAATCTCCACATGTTGAGGATGCAGCTGTGGACTTCTCAGATGCCACACAGCAGTGCCTGCAGAAGTCTGGACAGAAGCAGGGCCCAGATCCTGAAAAATACAAAGCTCCTCTAACCATGTGGGACCTGCAAAAGCTCAGTGCCATAGGCTAGTGCACCACAGATCGAAGAATATGGGCCCACTGCCACTGGTTATGTTCAATGCAGCTCAGGAGAAACTTCCACAGCTTCATTAACACAGGACAGGCTGATAACGCCCAACAGTGTGGCCTATATGCAGCCCATTACAGGACCACCAAATGTCTCATATTTCACATAGGCTTAAGAACCTTGCTGAAATGATATATAAACATCTCAGACCAAACTAAAAACACACATTTAATAACACTGCATCGAGTTAAAGGGCAAAACTTAAGTATCATGAAAGAAACTGGCTGATTTGCAAGAGATTCTGCATCACTACTGCAAAATATTCAGGTGAAACTGGAAGCTGCGTGATGAACCTAACCAATACCTGTTAACTTATCAGTGATCTGGATAATGTAACAAAAGACACTTAATGTGACATACCAAAAAGGGGAAAAAAAGACTAAAGGAATACATGGAGAAATATGGTTGATGTTATTCAAAGCTTCAACGTCGTACCTTACATAACAGGAATTTTAAATAGACTTTTGCTCTCTCACTTGTCAGGGTACTATTGATGATTCATAGAAATGCAGTTTCTGTATTGTAAGCCAATTTAATGTCAGGCTTTAATTTCACAAACAGGCTGTTTCAAATATAAAAGCTTAATTGGTGGTATGGGATAGAAACCACTCATTCTAAGTCCTTAACAAGGGTCAAAACAAGCCTCAGGTTGGATATAATAACTAGATCAAGAAAGAACTTTTCCCCTTTTTTATTTTTATTTTAAGAACAGCTCAACTATTAAGAGAAGAAGCAGTTCATATGTGATTGAAGAAAGGTCAGAACTGTTAAAGTTTGCTAATAAATAATGAAAGAATAGGGTTTTGAGAACTCGTAAATTTCATAGTATTTCCTGCAATCACTGTTTGCAACAGTCTCAACAAAAAGGTGTAAGCAAAACATCTAGGATGCTTCAAGGTAAGGAAACTTGATAAACGAAGGCAACAATTGAACTTTTGCTGAAAGATAAGATTGACTCTTCATCAGGGATCTCAGTACAAGGTCACGTCTCTCGTTATTTTACCCAGACCAGCAACCTTATTTCTCTCAGACTGGTAACCAGTTCCAAAAGATTCCCGAAGGGACCTGCCCAAGTCCACTCCACTCCTCAGATCCTCAACTAAAAAACAGGAGTGGTAATGCTTCCTTTCCCCTACTTCCTGCTTGTTGGTCCCATCCAATAATCCAGCCATGCTTGCAATACCCTTACCATCTGCTAACAGCGATTTTTCTGTAACAGTTATACCCTATACCTATAATTTCAGCCTGGTTCCCTTCTGCAGCCCCCTTCTTTAAGTAGCACCAAATGAGTTAAGCAATTCACTGCAAACAAACTCCTGCTGTTTCAGAAGGAAGAGAGAAATAATGAGGAAAACCTTGGTTATTTAACTGGCAACTCTTGTCCGACTAGTTCCAACTCTTCAGGCACTCATGATCATTTGTAAATTTGCACTTAACTCCCGTTCTCAACCTAATAAGTTTCCAGCTTCCATTAACACCGATAAAATGCAATTTCAGCTGTTACTTTGCATGCAGAGCCACCTTAGTGCAAGACTGTTTTGTTTTAGTTTTTCAGTGTTATTAAAGGATTAGCATTACAGTCAGCTTTGAGTGGTAATTTCATAAGATATGAATCGAGGGATGAAAACTGAAGCATTTAAACTAGCTCTGTGGAAAGGCTCTGGACTGAAGAAATCACAAAAAAGAAGCCATTCTAAGCTGGAAACTTCCCTGTACTATCCAGTATATAACCTGCACTCCGCTTAATGATTGCTGGGTTTGTTCTTCTATTTCTTCCAGATAACCTGTGGATGTGCAGAGCACTGGACATGCTGCAGCTGAAGGCACATGCTGCAGTGTGTCCACTACACATAGGCTGAGCCTCTCAATGCTCAATAGTGTAACTGCTACAGACAGCAGCAAACTGCTGGGGTGCAACTCATCAAGCTCCATAGTGTCATGTTAGTTACACCAACAGCACAGAGCCTAAATTGAACCCATAAATTCTCCCCATCCATTTCATACAACACATCTCCATACCCAGCTGAATGCTCACCTTGTCAGGTTCTTCTGCAAGTCTGTAATAAACATGACCATCCTCTCCCCAAAGGAAAAACAAAAAAAAAAGGAAGATACATTTTTCTGCCACATTAGTGAGTGAAATCAGTGCACCAATGTATCTGATACGCATGACAGCCGGAAGAGAAGAACTTCTTTGTGGTTATAGCAAGTGCTAGGTCTTCCCCTAAGGTTTTTGATCTGCAGCCTCAAAGATTGCTCATACTAAAACCCGTTCGGAAAAAATAAACTGGATGCTGACTGCAAGCTCAGTTATAGGGGCACAGGTAGCTAAAGAGGGCTATGCAAATTTGCTTGGGGTCTCATGGAAGTTTGCATGACTAAAGCTAGAATGCCAAAGTTACCATCTGCCATATCAGAGCTCATCTACCTGGACTGCAGTCACATTTCTGGACTGCAAAGTAGATGAATATGCTGGGACATAGATAGTAATTGTTAATGTTGACAACTGCAAGTATTTGCATAACTATCTGTACGCACAGTTCACTTTCACTAGCTTTATCTGCATTACCTAGTGAACAATCCACATAACTTGAGAAAGAATGAGCCATACCTGACTCCTGCTGAGGAGGTTTCTCCTTCTTGCTCACATTGGTGTTGGAGTGAGATCTCTTGCGAATCATTGACATGAGAGACCTTTGAGGAAAATGAAACTGCAGACACTCATTCTGTCCTCTATCACACACTGCTAGAATGAACTCTGCACATGACACACAAACAGCTTGCTTCTACCTGATTATACTGCTACCTACAAAAGACTCATTTAACAGTTCTTGAATGCAGATGTATGTACTGAATTACCCCCCACAATGCCTCCCATCAAATGCACCAGAGAAATTTATTTCTTTTTAACAGACATTAGGCACAAATCAAAACACTTCAGATTTGAATATTAAAAGACAGCATCTCATTGTGACACATGACAAACTGAAGCTGTTCCAGCACACACAAAAAAAAAAAAAAGAAGGAAGAGCTGTAGATATTGAAGTGAAGTATTACAGCGATCAGTATCTCCTCACCAACCCCAGGTTTGTGATCTTCTTACAGTGTCAAATAATTATCCCCTCACTACAGTCAAAACGTAAAAGTCTAGGCAACAAAATGATTCATCTTAAAGCCCAAGTATAAGCTCCTATGCAGATCTAATGTGTCAGCAGGGCCTATCACTCACTCCCCATTGCTCCTTACAGAGCTGAGTAACCTCCCTAAGATAAAGGGTCAAAGCTCTCTCCCAGAAAAATGCATCCAGTGTATAGGTTCTGAAACAACCTTTGCTCACATAAACTTCACAATACTTGAAAGAAATGCTCTGATTTTGCTACTACAGGGCTTATAATGGATACTGCTATCTATCCCAGCTAGTACAGGACCCAAACTTAAAGAAAAAAAACAAGCCACCCGCCCACGAGTTAATTCATGCTATACATTAGTGAGAAAGAAGCAGGCAAACCATATGAGTTAATGAAGGTAAAAGGGAGCAAAACTTCTAAAACAATTTTTCAGAAAATGCTTAAATTGGATTTCTGAAAACAGATTTCTGAAAACAGATCAAGATGCACAAAGGGATGAATTCTCCCTACTAATCATTTGTATTTATATATTTAACCCAGTAGTTACCAAGACTCCTGTATGTACTTTCTATTACAGCAGTGCACTGCAGTAAGTATTTTATTTCAAGCATATAAGCAGCCAACGTGAAGATTATCTGAGCTCCCAAAATTAACTAAGCACACTTTAGGGAGCAACTTATTTCGGTCTAGTGCCTGATACATCATATCGGTCAGCATCTTTTATTGTCCTTTGAAAAATTAAGACTTAATTTTGATAATTTTGCCCAAACTGCTTAATGATTGTGTGTGTGTGTGTGTGTTTTGTTGTTGTTGTCTTGTGGTTGTTTTTTTTTCTTTTTTTAAGTTATGAAAGCAATTGTTGGAACTGAATGGAGTCCACATTTTCATCATCGGTATCCGACAGGAAGGGACACATAGTAGTAATCCAACTTATCCTTTGGTTCAAAGGGGTATTCTTAGCAGCAGATTCAGACAAGCACTTAACAAGTCTATAATTACAGCTATCGGGTAAATAGAAAAAAAAAACCTCCTAAATTTAGAAGAATCAAGTATCTCTCCTCCTCCAAAGTCACAGTCTAGACAATTGATTAGGCTTGGGAAGGCAGACACTGTTCACAATTGGTCAGAGTGTTAGTCTGTTAGCAGGTGCGGCACAGAGAGTGTCTTGCTGGCAAAGTGGAAGGAATAGGCAGATGAAGAAAACCATTTTTATTTAAAGACACTTTTCCTCCTTGGATGCAAGCTCATGTGATATGTTCTGCTTCAGCAAAGAACATTAATGCTTGATTCTTGATTTAAGCACTTACCGTATAGGGTTAGGAGGAGGTGGAGGAGGAAGCGGAGGAGGTGGTGGTGGTGGCGGCGGCGGCGCAGGATTTTCAGACTGGTGTATTCGTTTTTGAAGTTCATCAACTGTGCAAGAGAAATGAAACAAGCCAGAGTAAGTTCTCTGATTCTAACATCTGCTCTAAAAACAATTCTGATGGCTTAAGCAAAAAAGCTACTAATCAACCAAAACAAACAAATACAAAACTAAGCCACTCAATTGCTAGGAAGTCCTATTTTTGGCAACATTTTCCACTAAGAACGGTCTCCTAGATGTACAGGATTCCCAATAAACCAGTCATCTGCAACCTAGGTTACTTTTGAAACTAAAATCACATTTCCCCTCAAACAGAATTCTTTATATAAGATGACAGAACAGGGAAAAGTTTATCATATTCACACTACAGTCTATCTGAGGTGGGCTGCACACTAGCCTCTTGCATTTCCATGGAAGCTGTGGTGAATGAACCCTCACACACATCAGAATACAGAACATCATCATGTGCAGCCTTAGATAATGAACTAAATAAGAGATGAGAGAAATTAACAATTTCAGCTTCCAGCCCTATCCCTGTGCCTTGCTGATGCCCTTTGGTGTGTTCCTCCCTGCCCCAAATAGCCAAAACTGGGGGGAATGCATTCTTTCTCTCCTGTTGTGTCATATCCCTATCTAAACAAACATGGAAATTACTCTTCTGCACTTGAAATGCTGTCAAGTACAATTAACTGGGGAACGGCAGAAATAGAGAAAAAATCTTATATTTCCTTTAGTCACAAAAATTCTTAGCAGTTGTTTCTGCACACAGTAGGAATTATGACAGAAGTATGGAACATGATTTCCAGGGTGGATATGATTCTTCAGTTCTTATAATGATGGATTCAAATTAAAACTGCAAACTTCAGCATTTACATTTAAAGTAAGAAAAAAAAACCTGAGTGACTTTAAACTTCAGGTACAATCTTTATGTTCATAAATTCCTTTTGAAGAACAAATGAGTTTGGAAGAAAAGAATCTGCTGTGAAGTTTAGACCTTTTCTAAGACAGCTGAGAAGAACTCATAGGTCTGCCTAGGCATATTTTTAAGGCTAAGTAATGTAAAGCTCCAACACAAAACAGTTCTTCCAAGCAAAACTGCTAACAAGCTTAAATACAATACTGCACTTCTGGATATGTTTCAGAACAGCGTGGTTATACAAGTAGGTTATCTAAGGATAGGGATTTTGGCCTCCTCTGACAGGGTTTCAATGCTTTCCTGCCTAGGTATCATACTTATAACTAGCACCTGCTTGGACGTTGAGCTGAATAAGGACTGGAAGCAAAGGCACACGCAAATATTTAACAAACCATAGGCCTACATTCCTTATAGTGAGGCCACACACACCAGGGGCCCTTTTTAAAAGCAATTTTAAATAAAGAGCAATAAATAAATAATTTTCCTCGTTCCATTTTACTCATTCTTAAAACTAGGAAAGAGGAGAGATTTGGGATGAACAATTCTGTCTTTCACACAGAAACCCATTCAAATGTATATATCCAGTTGTAAGACTGAGAGCAACCTAAGAAGAGTATTTTTATACCCTACAGGAGTTCTACAAGGTTATTCTTTCACATGTATTCTAGACATGGCTGTTCTGTAGTTGAAGGCAACTGCTGAATCTCTCCTCATGTGGAGCACAGGTCTGGATCTCAGCTACACAAAAGCTGTTGCTTTTTGGGTCTCAAATACAACATGTAGTTCTATCAGACATACACCACTCACACAACTGACTGTACTTCTAAAATGAAAGTTATTACGTGATTTTACCTGTATGCTTCAGGTCTCTTGCTTTTTCTTCAGAGTTCTGACACTTCAGCTCTAGTTCCTTTTTATCTTCTTCTAAAAGTTCCAGCTGCTGTTTTAGACGACTAACCTCCTTATGCAGTGCTTGATTTTCTAGCTGCTCTTCCAATTCTTTGATCTACAGTTGGCAAAAAACAGCATTCATTACAATAAAAGGTATTTTTGTCCTTCCTTTTTACAAATAACCCATTAGGCACAGTTATTCCTGATAACATGATGTTACAGTATAGGAATGAACTACAACTCCCAGAGAGAGAATGAGAGCTAGACAGATTTTTCTGAGAAATGTCAGAATTTTCTATTCTAATCCTAAATTCTTCTGTCTCTTTCCTAAAATACTTCTTTAGCCCAAAAGTACTTGAAAAGTAATGAAAAGTAATCTAGTTTTACCCTTTGCTGGTGTTGAAGCCTCTCTTCTTCTAATGTATGGGTTAACTTAGCATTGTCATCCAAAGCCTTCAAAAGCTGCTGATCAGGAGCAGAATTTTGCAGAAGCAGCTGACTTTGCCTTTTCATCTTGTTTTGTTCAATAAACATCTGCCAAAACAAAACCCATCCCCAAACAAAAATAATGGTTAAAAAAAGTCTAATGCTATCCTGGGGGGGGGCAATTGGAAAGAAAGTGAAGAAGTTAACACTGTGTTAATATGGTAGGGGTTGAGGGGAAGTTGGTGAGAAGGAAGGGGGAAGGGAATCACAGTAATTTACAAGAGCCGAGCTCACACTAAAAGGAACCAGAACAACCCACTGCTACACCTCTATTACCTGCATGTTGGCAGCATAAATAATTTAAATACATGCCTGTATTTTGTTTCCTAGAAATGTGAACAATCCAATTCTGGGAGCTCTGGAAAGACTAAAAGAACTTAGGGTGAAGGAAGAAATAGCTTGTGAATTCACAGACATCCTCAAACACAACTGCAAGCCTTGGCATAAAGCCCCCTTACTGTACTGTTACCTGGGTATGCGAATGATGGAGTGTCTTTGGGAAATGAATTTCAGCCCACGTTTCTGTAATCAGTGTATGTACTCAATAGGGGAAAAGGCATTTCAGATCAATTTTTACTTCTGATGCTTGTGCTCTGTCCCAGTTATATTTTTGATGCAGGGAACAGATACACTAGAAAAAAAAACAATCCAACAGTCTAGAAGCATGACACCAATACAAATATCACACGTTTCTCTAGGCTTCACCTGAGAAGTGCAGAGGCTGTCAGCATATGCAATTTCCATAAGAGAAATCTGCTCCTTCCAGTCTGTTTAGAAACTTGGAGAAAAAAATTGTTTCCTAACCAAAAAATTCCTCAGTGAATTTATTCTGCATCCTGACGTCTCTTTGAGGTAGATGGGTGCCTGCCAAGCAACAGGAGCTTCCACTCTCGCAATGCTCAGCTGTCCCTGTACTTATAGCAGAAATAGGGACTGGCTCATGCTGAGATTTCAGATTAGTGTGCACAGCTCAGCCAAGCATTCCACTTATGGCAGGAGAACATAAGCCAGAGACTCCCTCAGACTGTTGAAACACTGTTCTATAGCACTTCAAAAGCAAGAAGATATTTTAAAAATAAAGTATTAGAAATACAAAAGTTCCTTGAGATCTTTCCAGGTTCCCATACGACTTATTCACAAGCCAAAATTACAGATACTACATGCTGACGAATGGTTTCTTCCTGCCCAGTGCTACTACATTACTAGGTGATTTTTTCTTTTTTTTAATACAATCAGATTGTAAAGAAACATCATCTGATTCAGATTTGTAAGTACGCACTCTACCCTGTGATTTGCACAGACACTTTAACCGAATCTTTCTAGAAAGCAACTCTCTTCCTAGCAGTATATACAGAATGAGAAGCCTCCTGACCATGCTGAACTTTTAACTCACAACATATCCCGGTTGACCCTGCATGCCAGGAAGAGTCAATTGATGCGGCCTTAATACTAATAAAACCAATAGTGAACACTTCATCAGGCAAAGCTGTGCCGTGAGGCAGGTAATAAAGAACTGGAAGTATTCAATGAAGAGGAAACCATGAACACAGGCTTTAGTACTATGCTCTGTTACAAAACAAACCAAAACAAATTTACTACAACACGCAGGCCACAGTGTGGTATGGTTCCACAGCAACATAAAAACTGTGATTATGTGAGTGTGTAGCAAAGAGCTTACCTTCTTCCTCTCTGTCCTACTCAATGAAAACAGGGTGAACTGCCTAATGCTTACTGTAGGAAAGAGCACAGGCAGCTGCCAGAGAGCAGTGACCATGCTGCAAGCCCTCATCCCAGCTTTCTGCATGGCAATGCAGATGAGGGTCTCCCCTCAGCCTCCTCTTCTCCAGACTAAGCAACCTCAGTTTCCTCAGTTGCTCCTCATAAGTCTTGTTTTCTAATCACCACTAAAGAACTCCATACTGTGTCCAAGCCTACTGCTTTCCTGTTAAATTAGTCAAAAAGTTATTTAACCCTGAAAGAAACAACATCTCTCTATAAGCCATCTTTGTGCAAACTGGATAGTTTATCTACAGTGAACTTTCAAAGCGACGTGAAAACCTGAGGGTTTGTTTGTTTGAATTGGAGAAGTATTTTGAGGTTTTAATTTCAGATTGTTGTTCCCTATGTTTCTGTCCGTAAGACCAACAGAACAGGGCTGTTCCAGCCTGAAGGAGGCGAAACCTACCAAAACAAAAAAAAAAACACATATAATACCTTCAGCAGATACTTCACCAAAGGCAGAAAATTTATACTCACTTCATTACATGGTTTTCTGAGAGGAAATTTAAAAAAATTTCTTGAAGAACTACATGAAAACCTTTTCATCTGGAAGTTTTCACAAGAAGTCCTGCATTTTTAATTAGCTTTATAAGTTACTTTCATGATATGGCAAATATGTTCCTGCTTACAATAAATGTGAAAGGGTCTTCTCCACCACAAAAAAAAAAAACTTTATTGCTTTTAACTTAATTCTGCAATCAGATATGCAGGAACTGATTTCTCGTGGAGCATCCCATCCATTCCAGAAGTTACTTACACACCTGTAACTGGAAGTACCAGCATATTCTAAATGGAAAGGACAAAACAGACAAGGTGGTCAGGGCAGATAAAGCAGAAAGAGAGCTGGTGATGAACCGATTGCAAGTTTTTGAGATGTTGCTGTGTGTTTGACATGGGACAAAAAAGACTCTTAAAAGTCAATTCTAATTTAAAACTAAAACAGTCATTTACTGCTTCAGCAGGGTATAAACCTGTCTGCCTGCACAACCTTGAACATTAATTAAAGCAACTGCTGAAAGGGCAAAATAGCTACTAACAGGATTATTTAGACCAGGTGGAATTTAACCAATTGATGGATTAGCTCCAACTCTGCCACCTGCTAGACAATTATCTACAGAGTATCCCAATCAATGCTAGAAACGTCAGTTGGTTCTGGGGGAATCTACTGAAACCATGACTGCAACTAAAGACAGATCACAAAAGACTTATACCTATCATCTTCTTTTTAAAAATCTCCAAGTGTTGTACAAACGAGCTGCATCTTTTCCCTGAGTTTACAAATAGAAGCTCTGAAGTGCAGAAAATCTGGGACTTGGCCACGTTCCATCAATGGAGTCTGCAAAAAAACTGGGGAGAGAGAATGAGAGGGGGATGAAATCCTGAAAATAATAAAAGGTTTTCCCTCGACCTCAATGAGGCCACACCTCATTCTCAGACCCCTGTTCTAACCATTACACTACAGAATATTCGCTGCAGCTGTTTTTTGTTTACACTAGAGTTACAAAAAGGAATTCTTCCTCATTAAAAAAGTTAGAAAGCAACTCTGTTGGTGTCAAGTCCCTGGGAACTGTGGTCCTCATTCAAGCAATGTTCAGAGTACAACTGGATGCTTTCCATCTAACACTCCTCCAAGGAGCAAAATGAGGCCAAAGGAAATGCTTTAATATCCACATGTTGCTATGTTTCTATAAATCATCTGAGTACTCACTATATGGAATAACTTTTTTGTCTTAGCTACAGTTTGAAAGGGGAGAATAATGTCCGAATACAGCAGCACTGCTATAATAACATAATCGCTGGCAGCATAAAGTGAAAGAAAAATCAATGGCAAACACTATCGACTACAAATAGAGTAACAACAGGTATGTATCAAGGCAGAGTCAAACTTCGGAAGCTTCAAATACAAAAGAGAACAGTTAACTGACCAGTTGGCTCTGATGTCAAAACCCTGGCAGCACTGCTCCATCACCTCCACACCCTAGTAAAGAATCAATAAATCATCCTCATGGAGCGGTAAAGCATTCGTTTACATACATTATAATTTACAAGAGCCAATGTCTTTTGCAAAATAGATATCCTGAAGCGTTATAGTCCTGTGTTTGAATGTGAATTAAGTCCCCAAGAGAGGTAGGATCAAGGTACTTGTATCTCCCCAAAGGAACAGGCTGTTAGAAGGATTTTATGTGATGTGGGAGAAAGGGTGATCTTGCCAGATTATGGCTTGACAGGGTGCTAAGTGGCTCGAAATTCAGGAGGTACTCTGGATTTAAAATATAAATCCAGGTGTGGATTTTAGTTCAATGGCTAATCAGGAAAAAATATATATGCACACACACACACACACACTTCAACTTTGTAACTGCTCAACTGTACTGTATTATGAAGGACATCTGGGCTTCCCTGCATATGAATTTTACAGCAAGAAACAATGGCTAGTGTTTTTTTCATGGAAGAGTTGAGAAACAGACACGTCTCATTAAAACACATTAAGAAACTCAATCACAGTTTGGACATTGACCTAGAAATGCTGCTCTGTACACTCAGATTCAATGCTGCATATCGAGCAACGACATTAGCCCAGTATGAGTTACAAAACCTTTGAAGCGCTACTCTGGAAAAAAGCTACAACAAATAAACGGGTTCTATAGCTGGGATACAATCCAGAAAACTTTCTTCGGCACATGCTTAGCTTTAAGTGCATATGGCATTACTCTGATCTGAAAATTTTGTACCTGGTGCTTATATTCTTGCCTTAGATCTGCTTCTATAGAGAGGAACCATCATGAGACGTCACACAGAAAGACAAGATTACTCAAATAGCTAATATCAAGGGCAAGGAGGGCACAGGACGAGACTAACAAAAACCAGCATGAGGTATGGGAAACCAGAGTGATGCATTTCTAGCAATGTGCTGTGACCTTCACAGATTGGGATTTTCAGAGGAGCTAAAGACTAACCCTAGATTTTCAAACTGTCACAGAAAACTGACGAACTTGATCAAGAAACAGGACATAGGTATAAGCAATGAACAGCAATGGGCAGCCAACAGTCACTCCCCTCTTTCCAGATGATCCATAACATTTTATGGTTAATAGTCTTTGTTAAGACCTGCATCAATGCAAGATATAGCATTAGCAAGTTTTGTGGCTGTAAGGAAGAGGTCTACGTTACTCAGAATGAGGGAACTGGAGTAGGTGAGTTAACCCTATTTCTTGTCCATCAGTTGGCTTTCACCAAAGAGGTGTCTGGAGCATGTATTTTAAGGGTGAGAAGACTGAATCCCCAACAGTATTGTGACTTCTTTAAAAACACAGTATTACTGAACAGCCTGTTCCATAGAAGAGGGTTTGTCAAACTACAGCATTCACTCATTATTTGCTTATGAGCTATAACAGCCCAAGGCCCAAAATAAAGAAGAAAAAAAGAAAAAAAAAGATTCTCTATTGTTACTTATTTGTTCATCTTCTAATCTCCTACAGTAAAGTTTTCTTTTTGCCATGGTAGAAGTATAATAACACATGCTATAATGCTCACAGTCCTACAGCATTTAGACACCATCTAATATATGCAGAAATAGATTGTATACCACATGACAGAGGAGGAAACCTCTTCATTCTTTCCCCCCAATACAGTAAGTGCCTGAACACACACACACACACACACACACCACACACACACACCACACACACACACACAAAAAAAAGGGAGAGACCAAAGAGAGAGTTTCCTACAGCACACATCTGTTACCACTTCACAAGTCTGTTCCTGGGAAAAAGCTTGATGAAATACACTAGTGTTGCATCATGCTTCAAAAGCGGTAACATTCAAGCCCAGGAGAATTCAAGTACTAACCACTTATCATGTCTCTAATTATTATTTCCAGTTCAATCAGTTGGACTGCAAATTAACTATCTTTAGCCACCAGTTTCTGTCAAACTATCCTTGGTAATGCACAGAGCACAGTACTTGTAAGCACAGAGTTGCTCTATCAGTGCTGGTTTTGTGGTATCCTCTCACAGACGTAACACATTAATGCAAAAGTCCTCACAAATTAACCCAAAAGGTCACAAATGCAACTAATGAAGAGTTCTTTGAGAGCTCATGTCTAGCACAAGTCACTGAAATAACCAAATTTCTAGCACACAATCCCATGAGTAGTGCAGACATCTATGAAGAATGACAGTAATTTTTCCTAGGTGATATAGAATGATAGCCACCTGTTATCATTCAATACTGCAAGATTCAGTCCCAGAACAAGTAACAGGTCAGCTGTGCACTGGCACAGGTAAGGGATAGACACATTCTGAGGTAAACAAGTTAAATGCAAAGATGTTATTATGTAATATATATTTAGAAACACAGACATCGGTATATTATGCTTTTTGCATGCATCCGTAAGCATTGAGAATTGGAGGGAAGTCAGGGAAAAGATGAACAATGCACATTACAGACTCTGTTTTTTTAATCCATCTGGATGACAGCTCTTTTGAATGCAACCTCTCAAACTGCAAAATATTTTACAGATAACCATAAACACTTGGGAAATCCTTCATTTTTTCCAAGTTGTGTTTTGAAAAAAGCCTGTGCTAGTCACAAAAGTGAGAGGAATCCTAACAAATCTACCATCAGTTCGACATTTCATTTCTATTTATCTGAGATGCAGGGAAGGCAAAACAACAGTCACTACTAACTTTGAGAGCACACTACCTCTTCTCAGGGAGGTTTCCAAAGTAATTTTAGGTGCAGAGGTTGTCTCCATGCCAGCACATACGACAGTAATAAACTGTTCACTTTACAAAATATTGTTGCAAGGCAGGTTGTATGCTTAATAAACCATTTATGCCAGATTATTTTGTTAAACTCCTGGGATTTTTACATTGCTAAGACTTTCAATTTACATCTCGCACTGTGTTCCACCCCTTTTGGCTTGCTTTGGCTGAATGTATTGTATTTTGCTCATCTTTGTGGAAGAGTGCTTTTCAGGGTTAGCCTCTATATTATTGCGATGGCCTTCAAGATACTCTCTGCCTTCCTTTGTTTGCTTATAAACTGCTCTACAAAGAGCTGAGAGATCTTAAAGTGTCTCTTAAAACATGACACTAGAATTCTGGTTAAGCTTGCCAAGATTCCTGTGTTAACAACCCTGTTTTATTCAGGTAGGTACAGATTTTTCCATGCCCCCCGCCCCTTACACACTCTATTTATTTAGTTCTTTTATGCAGATTCCTGTACCTTTCATAATGGATTGTGACTCACTTCAAACCCTCTTTCTTTTTCCTTCCCCGTCTCCACACCACGGCTGACAATATTTACTCAGTTTCTTTAGAACCTCTAAAGAGCATGAATTCTAATGTTTGAAGTTGGATCATTTTTGATTAATTAAATATATATTATGGTGGTGCCAGCAGCATGACTATAATTAAAGCTGTATTGGATTTTTTTTTTAATCAAAAGCTCTGATTTTCAAGTGTTCTCTCACTCCTGTGTACACTTTCTCCCTCTCTCTCCCCCCATCTGCGTTTGCTTCTGCACACACGCTCACCCTCCCATTCTCTCTCACACCTGCACTCCCAATTGCTCACATCCTGTGGCAAATCCTCATCTCTTGTCGGAAGAACCAAACGGAAAGGGCATCACTTTGAAAAGCAGCCTGTGCCAGCCGCTTGCGTGGTGTCCTCCAGTTGCAGCCCAGGAGGCCACGCCAGGGAGCAGGGCGTTGATCTGAACACACGGGCCAATGCCCCCAGGCAAGGAAGGCTTCAGATGCCTGAGTCCCGTAAAAAGACGATGTGCCCACCACCAAACAAGCCCCTCTGTAGTCAGTAAGTCCGTATCTAGGCTGTTGGAGATACCGTAAACAAGTACAACATGCTAAAATGTGCTATTCTAAAGTCTATGCCACAGCACTGCAATGCCATATGCATTACGCAGAGCCCGTTTCCGTTCTCAAAGTGCTGCAAAGAAGTTATGCACAAATCTCTCAACACAGGGTGCTGCCCTTTGCTCAAAGCTATCCCTTCCCTCAGTGTTGCACAGTTTATCCCAATGAACCGTTGCGGCTTCTGTACAACTCAAGCAAAAAATCCAGCAGGATTTTGTGTTTTCAAGAAACTTTTTATAGGGACAGAGAAAACAGACAGCTGATGAAAGAAAGAAAAAGCAGAAAATCCTAGCACATCTTCAGCATAATCCAAACAGCTCCTATAAGCACATCCGAGCACCCGCAGCTCTTCCACCACGGCCACGACCTCGCAGCACGATGTGTGCAAGATGCCCACACAGCCTCCCCCGCGCACAAAGCTTTGCTGGCACGGATGCAGCTGTGGGCCAGGGCCTGCGCGTCCAATCTCTCAGGTCACTGAAGGGACACCATCAGTGTGAAACCAGGGCAATGGTAACAGATTTTTAAAGTAATTTGAAATGCTGCCAGCTCCCCAAACACAACTGAGCAGTGGCTTTGTAGTCACACGCTCCTGTATTTTAAAAAAACTTTCCAAAGCACAACATGAAAGGAAAAGAAGTACACAAAGCAAAGACTAATGCAGGCCTGAAGCTCACATTGTAACAGCCTCCAGAAGAACTTCGAGAACTTCGAGGCTCAACCAAAGAGCTACACTCTCAATCTGCCACAACAGCAGCCCATATTTTCATAAGATATTTTATTTATGAAGATTTCCATATTCATAAATAATGACAAAAAAAAAAGCCAGAAGCACTTGTTTGTAAATAACCAGGATTTCTTTGCCATTGTACTTAACAGTCGGCCTGTCATTTTGTTATTCAAATATTAAAAACACCTTAAACATCATCTTTCAAAACGTGTAGCCGTATGAATGCTGCAGTTATGAATCTGAACAAAAGCAATACTCTGGGCCCAGAGTATCAGATAATATTCTTTTATGACTTGAAAACCAGCTTAACTATGCAATTATAAATTACTCATTTCTGAGAGATGTAAGACCTTTACATACAATCTTCTATTGTCAGTTAATGAACAGAAGCACATAATTGTTCTATACTTCAGAAGATAAAGCAAAGCAACAGTATGAGATGTAAAACAGATATTGTAATAATGCATGCTAAATGAACATACTTAATTCTTAGAAATTTGTTTTCTGAAAATAATAGTTCTACAGACATCACAGGCAACAAAAACTGCTAAAAGAAACAACAATGCTTGCACAGACCCAGCCTTGAAAAAATCCAAATGAATACTTAAACATAGGAAACATTTTACTTAAAAACTTTTGCTTGCTAATAAACATGTCTATCTTAAATAATTTTAATGAAATTTGCAGATCGCATTTTTATTTCTGAAAAAAACACAGTGAACCTTTGAAGAAAATTTAAATGGCCCAATGGCACTTAAGCCATGGCAAAGGGAGGTGTCTAGTTCTGCTCGGCAGAGGAATCTGGGCTCCATCTCACAGAGTTCAGTAAAAGTGGGCTTTGGAGGAGGCTGTATGTGCAGTCTCTTTGATTTCAGAAATCACTCCTCTTGAGCGATTTTTCTCTCACGTCTCTTGACTCTAACAGCATTCTGCAAAGTCCATCTCCACAGCTGAAATTTGGGAGTTAAAGGACATTTTAATAACTAGTAAATTATTTTCACTTTTATCATTTCTTACTGTCTTGAGGGAAAAAATCCGTCAGCCGCTTTAGCTTTGCCTGAAGTACAGTTATATTTTCAACACGTGGCAGAGATACTGACCGTAGGCAGGAGACTGCAGGTATGGGTTTCCCAAAGGGTCAACATGGTGACCTTGCAAAGGGGTGAACAGGAAAGAGCTGCAATAGGTGCAATGAGGAGAAAGAGAAGCAGTACCCTTGGCTCAGCTGCTGTGAAGTTCTTCAACGTTTGCACATGGCCCAGTCAGAGAGAGCACGTGCGTGACAGAGAGAGAGCGCGCATAAGCAATATCTGGTCGAATTCCAGATTTTTTAATCTGTATACAGTTTATCTCAAACCACAAAATGTTTTGTTTAAGATGTTGCTACATGATTCTATTCATACCCAAAGAAATCAAATAGCCAGCACAAAACACAAGATTAGCAGAACACAATAAGCATATTCAGTGTTTTCTGTATAGTTTCAAAATGAATATATGCCCTTGCCTACAATCACTGACTGAATGTAGTTAGATGTACAGGAGTAATCAAATACGTATTTTTTGAAAGAGAGAGAGAAAGAAAGGAAAAATTCAGCAGCAGCAAAGCCAAAAAGCAAAAGAGCTCTCTACACAGACAAAGCTGATTTCCTGAAGGCTAAATATCTGCTTGCTGGCAGCCATGGTTTCAAAATCTGAAATCAGATGTTTTCCTTATTTACAATATTTCAGTTATGATGATTCATAATTTTGATGTATAACGGCTTTCTTTAAAACCAGAGCTCCTTGAAAAACAATTACTTATTAAGTCCAACTTTCACTAAGGAAAATGTTGTATGCATGGCACAGGTTAGAAAAGCTTGACAATATAAGCCAAGTGCAGAGCTCTCAAAATCCAGAGTGCACACAGAAAGAGCACATGAGAAAAAAAAAACTTATAATTTTATAGGTCTTTGGTCTATCAACCGAATGAAAGAGTTTGTCAGCATTTTCTGAGGCAAACAACATTGTCAGCTACAAGTCATCTGAGCAATCGCTAGCCATTCCATAATGCTACCCACCACCTCATTTTCCTCTTCTGGAGTTTATGTCTTCTCTAGAACACAGAAACAATTTTTTTTTTTTCTCAATCTGAATGTTCTTTGCAGTAGGATATTCAAAATGCACATGTTAAATAAGCAGACAAACCTGCATAAACTTCAACTATTGCTGTATTTTGCAACTTTTTTTTTTTTTTTTGAGAGTTCATGTATTTTTTCAGGAAAAACACAGTGCTTCAAATGGTAACACTAGAAAGGCAGCTGATCCTTCCCAGACCCAACCACTACATATATCACACTGAAACATTGTGACTGACTAAGTCCATTATAAACTTAAAGCCTCACTGTAAGAAGGAAAGAGGTAAAACTGCATGGATAATTCTGTAATGCTCCATAAATTCTCTTGAAATAGTAAACACATTTCACAGAGGAAGTATGTATGTTAGTTAAGTAGTACACAGAAATTCAAAGACATCTTTTGTATGAGCGCTAGGAACTGAAATCAAGTCAACTATGTTGGTACAGTTTTGGCCAAAGAGATTCCTTTTACTTGATTACTCACCTCTTGGGCAAATGACTCTGCTTTCTTCCGTAGGTTCTTTTCCAGTTCAAAGTTTACATGAAGCTCTTCATACTCCTCCACTGCCAGCACGGACACTGTTTATAAGAATGAAAGAAAACCAGAAGTAAAAGCAGAACGGATAACAAACCATCAAGTAAGAAGAAAGTACTGCTTGATTTAGCTAGATAGGCTGTTTTTCCCCAGTACCACGAATCCCTGAATGAAGGTGTAACTTAGTTTTAACATTTCTGTATACAGTCCACACTGCTGTGTTTGTGCGACTTGTTCTAAACCTCACTATACATACATACAATTACTGACCTTCTGAATAGAGTAATACTCCTCCTGCCCTGCACTGCTGGGCAAAGTTACTGCTGCGTTGACTAGTGAACTCAAAATCAAAAACAGCTGTACCTCAAAAGTGGGTGTTTTGACCAGAAAATCTCTCATATCTACTTTATACCTGTGCATACACATGTAATCTCCCCGTGCACACCTGCATGTACAGGTATTTTAACACCTGCAAAATATTTTGGGATGTTTGTTTTCTTACAATAGGATGTGATTTTTACTGTTCCTTAACCGTTTTCTGAAGCATTAGGCAACTTGGTCTCTGTATTTATTTATTTATTTATTTTGTGTGACTGTAAGGAATGGATTGGAAAAAACCACTATTCTTTAACTTGGTTAGTAATTCTATCCACTAGTCTTAGTTAGGCTAAGGCTAACTCCACAGATATGCCATTTTACCCTTACAATTACCCTGGCAGTATGGACTGATTTTTCCAGAGGTTACCATCTCCTTCTCCAACCCTTCTTTTTTCCCCATGTCTCTCTCCTAACAGCACCAAATCATTGCCAGTTAGGAGATTTTAAAGCAGGAATGCTACAGAAATAATAAATCATTATTAATTGCCTGAACTGGAGCCTCCATATAACTAAAAGCTATACAAGAAACATAGAAGTCATAAATTCCAATTCCAAAACAGTTGTCTTCTACTTAAGCTAGGTAAGAAAAAGGAAAACAAAAATTAAGTTTTATTCATTATGAAATTCCTCAGTTCTCCTCGGAGGAACCTTCCCCCCGCCGCCACGTGGCATTAATTCCATTTAACCAAAAAAACTCAATCCCTGTTCCTGATCTTCCACGTTCAGTGAAGATCCAATGCATCAAATTAAGACCACAACACTGGTGCTTCTCATCTTCACCTCACAGTTAACACCTAGTCATCTATCACCCCTTCCCTATTTAACCATTCTCGCACTGTCAGGCAGAGGTTTGCAGAGTTTCCATTCAGGGCTTGAAACTGCTGATCTACAAAGTTCTTCTCTCATCAGGGTGCAAGAAAGGATCCCTCAATTTATTTCAAGCTCTTCTGCAAGAAAACATCCTCCTTCCACATGCTCAAAAGAGGGTGGATTTCTTCTCAGCAATACCAACACCAGCTGCAGGTGGTCATGCCAGTTCTCAGCATTCTTGATCCTGTTGGATCACTTTTAGTTTGAACTACCAGCGACGACATCCACAGTTGGAAAGCAGTTTCACTTATTCTTCCATGACGGATCCACAAAGAAGCATGCTTACTAATATTAGTTGAAATAAGTATATTCCAAATTGCCAAGTTACAACTCCACAGCAATGCCATTACTCACCCTGCAGGGTGAAGAGTTTCATATCCATGTGTTACAAAGCTTATAGGCTAAATATTACCTGCTACCACCTGAAAAAATGCAAGATGATTTATAGCTTACAGTTGCAAAATGGGAGTTAAACAATATGTTTATTTTTGCTGGATAACTCTCACAGAATTACTGCTTCTCATCACTGCTCTTTGAGATGTAAGAAAAGGATATGTGACAACTGGGTGTCTAGAATAGTCTGCCCAGAAAAGGAAGCAGGTTTTCTGTCTTAGGAAAACTTCAAGCAAAGCATCCAGGCAGGCATAAAAATACATTTTTTCTCCTCTTCCCTCTCCTGTTGGCTCCAGGGTAGTTGATTCTTCTTAATGAATAGAGTAACATATAAGTAAGCAACCTTCCATACTGAGCAACAGGTTACAAGCCGAGGATCTACTTCTTTGTCACTTGCTCCAGAAAAGGAGTAACTGAAGGTAGAGAGTGCATTTTCTGGTGGAGCCCAGACTCAACACTCCAGCAACAAACACGAAGTACCACTGACAGTATTTTGCCTCTTTGGGCGAGGGCAACCAAAGTCTCAAGAGAGCCTTGCTCAGCCTACCAAGCATTACTACGTAGGTTGGAGGCAACTATATTTGCCTACCTGGTTTGAGTGAGGTTTGGCACGTCCCTTTGCAACAGAGATTTAAAGAGGCCTGAAGAAGAAAGCAGTGCAATTTTGCATTACCTGTACTTAAACTGTGCTCACAAAAGCAAGCCTTGTATGGGTGGCTAAAGCTAACCATGTGGCATGCTTCCCCAAACCACTCTGAACACATCTCAGTCCAGGAGATCAAGCGCCATTTATAACTTCTTAACATGTCTCATTGACCACTTGCACTCTCCTAGTAAGCTTTAGCTCTTACTAGCTGAAGACTAGTTTCCAGAGCCATGCCACTGAATTTCCAGCATTGTCCTACATAAGTTCCTTGCTTCTTTGGAAACACGTGTAACAGTTTTTAAAGCTAAGTACAGTATGTGGGACTTCAGACAGTGGGATACACATCCCAGCCCATCTGACTCTCAAAATAATGCTTAAAAAACAGCACACTTACACAGATAAATTCACCAACTCTGACTGTAATATATCAATTACACAGCTCCAAGACAATACCACATTGACACAGAACATAGCAGGCATTGAAAAGACACTTTAGTAGCTCATTTCAAGCATACAAAAATATCTTGCTTTATGTTGCCAGCACATTAGGACCTAACCTTGTGTAAATCCTCTTTTCTGGATAACAGGCAAACATGAAACAAGGAGTTGTTCTTTTGATAGTGCTTAGGAAAAATAACACATTTTGGCAACCTTTCATCTGCTATGCCATTCAAAAGCTTCTTCACGCTGGTCTGTTTAACCAATCTATCCAAAGTTTGATGTTTTAAGAGTCTTGAAGTACTGCCTGTCATAGGCTCAAGGAAAGAGAAATAACTTGGTGGAAGTTTACAGAATATGCCTTACTAAGCACATCTCCTCTCCCTATGCTAAAGGGCAGCTGCAGCATCCACAGAAGGTAAGATGCTGTCCTACTGCACATTAGAGAAAAGAGAATCATTTCTCACTATGAGTTCACACATTTCTCTGTAATTCAACTCAGCTGTTTCTTTGAAAACATGGGCTATGCTGATTTTGTATACTTTTTCCAAAGACAAAGAGTGTTATCGGCAGAAGGCTACAGCATGTTTAGACTCTTCGTTACTTCAAAGACTGCACTTTTCTTCTGTGTTTTCATTATTTCACAGTGGCTATGCTCCACCTGCAGCTGGATGTAGGTCCTCCTGTGCGGCAGTGGCAGCCTTGGCAGTTCCCTTCACTACCTGACAAACATTTTTGAACCCCTTGGAGATGGTTTGAGAGCATTTTATTTTTCTCCCTGTGTGAACAGGTAGAACACAACTGCAGAGGAACAACTTGAAGACAAATCAGGCACTGGTTTTAGGCACTGGGAATGGGGCTGCCTGCCCTAGTCTGCCATTTCTGCCACAGAGTAAAAAGTTCTCCTATTCTCCCATTCAAGCTGCTATTTATACTGCCACATTTTCCTGGAGTAGACACACTCTAGAATAGTCCATGGTCTTTCACAGTGCCTACAGCAATGAGGCCAAGCATCAGATCTGGACTGCGGTCACTGTTCTGCAACATATTCTTTGTACTACAACATAAAAACTCTGAAGATTCTGCAAAGAATGTATCAAACTTTTTCAGAACTTGCTGAAACCACACACCTCTGTTACATTTTTCCAACAGCTTTTGCTGCTTATTAACTTCTGCAGTCAAAACAGCCTTTTCTTCTTTCACTTTATTCACCTAGAAAATAATAAAGAACAAATAAAAAATAAGACTATTTTAGTTAGTGCCATAAGGCATATAACACATTACATAACGCAAGCAACATTTTGCTTTCAGTAATTCTGTTTCTTAGGTTTGGCTTGATGCTAGGCTTTTCCTTTTTTGTGTGTGTGTCCGTCCGTCCGTCCCCCAGGCTCTGTTCATTGTCCAAGAGCTGTCAGCTGCATCTTTCTGAATGTAAGTGTTGCATAGACAGGAAGAACCACTAACTCCTGATTTGCATCAATACATGGCTTATCCAGTTTTCAAGAACGAATGAAACTCTGCTGGCTCAAAAAAGCCAATTTGCTGGTCTAATTGCCATGACAGGGCACTGCCAATGCCTAAACTCAAGGATATGCTCAATGAAGTAGCAACAGTGATTAAACTGGGAATTCTCCAAAAGCATTTCTTGCACATGCACAGGTTTAAGAAAAAAAAAAGAGTACCACCAGTTGATGGGTGAGGCAATGTCTGGAAGGGGTGGTAAGAATGAAAATATGGGCATTAGAACAGATTATGAAGAGTCATCTGCCAGCAACAGATTGGACTTTGACACAGAAGGCCCCTTCTTGACGTGTGCCCTAAGCGGTCCATCATGCGGGCAAGCTGGCAGGACTTTCGATTAGATAGTATTCGATTAACTTCACAACTGAGCATTTTCAGCAAAATTAGATACAAAAAGTACCGACTACATGCTAACGTGGTCTCGCCTTCCATGGTACAATACATACTTCTTCAATTACTTCTACAAGTTTGCACCTCAGGTTTTCCAGTTCAATGGCTAAGGTCTTCTTTTCCTCATGAACAGATATGATTTGATCTCGCAGCTCTACAGTTTAAGGAAGGAAATGAAAAACATTTTTATTTTATGCTTGGAAGAAAACAACAAAAGTGTCACTGCAGTGCAAGTACAATCAAGTACAAAACAACTGTATACAAAGCATCAGATGTATTCAAGGTGCATCCTCAATAATTTAGGAACTTCACAGAAGTGTCAAGTAACAGATCTATAATTGGGCTCCAGTTTCAGATTTACTCTACTGAGGTAATGTGCCTTGTTCAGCCCTGCCATCTTTATTCGCATTCTGAATGATTCATTTTGTGCTATAATGGGGCCAACCCTGTCACCACAGAGTGTCCTCAGTCCTACTCAGGAGACTGTCACTTCACAGAGACTCTGGTACTCAGGTAGCAGAAAGCAATTTTTAATAGGCATCCTTTAAAACAAAATAATGTACTTCAATTCCTTTTGGATCATGAGTTCTTGTCACAAGGGAAATAAACAAAACAACAGGCAGCTAACACTTGGGAGGTTTTCACTGAAGAAATTGTCCTGAACAGCTGCCAATTTTTAGTCTTTGTAACATGTGAACAGAGTCAGAATATAACCTTCACTGATGGAAGAGCTAATGCTTGTAATTTTCCCCTCAGAATTTTTGTTCCTTAATTATCAAAATATGAAATAAATTAAATTCACAAAGGAATAAACCATTTGATTATAATCACTTCTTAACAGGAGATCAGTTTGCATACATAATATATCAAGGTTTAGGTTAACATAAAAACACCACAAAATATAAATTTATTGATATATACTAGCTTTCAATAAGTGCTCTCATTCCCCACCTGCTTCCAGTATTTCATAGCACTGCTGTTCAGTGAATACCAGCCACCAGTTAAGAAAATTGTTGCTAATCAATTGCAGATGATGACAACATACTGGATGTCATTTTATTTGGTTTTGGATCTTCAAAATGTCAATTCCCCCCACCCTCCCCTCCTAGTTCAGGAGCCTCAGATTTATTTTCCTCTCAATTAATGGCACATACATTCTAAAGTAAAGAAAAAAGACTTGTTTTCCCAGAAGACCCTTGAACCAAATCTTCTGTTTTACGGATGTGCGCTTTCCAGTGAAATTAACAGAAAAAAGACTCACTGAAATTTATGGTAACTGGATTAAGTCGGATCTTATGGTAGTTATATCAACCTCAACACATAGAGAAGGAAGCATATCTATATACCTAGATCTTTACAAATGTGTACAAGAAATGTTTATTTTCACATACAGGATATACACTAAGCTGCTTTATCAGTGCAGTTAAGTTTTCAGTTCTTACTATATCCAGAAAGAAAGGACAGCTAAAAAGAAAAGGACAACCCAAAACCTATAAATGAATTACAGGTACTGCTCTGAGACCACTCTACATTTCCATTAGGAACTACAGCTTTACTATCACTTTTCCCTAATGGAGGAGATGCCTTTCTCTATTTTTGCTATATGAGTGACAAAACTTTACCCCTTTAATAAATGAGAGGGTGTTAATCAAAGCCTCAGACTGTGCTACCTTATTTGTATAACTTCTAGGAAAGTAGTGGGAATGAATCATTGCAAGAAACATCCAGTATTTTGTTGAGTGGTGAGAAGGTTAAAAGATTTCAAAGATCCCCAACACAAAACAGAACTGTTTGGAAGCATAGACATGCAAAGAAGAGCAGATATCAACTTGGGCAACACCACAGAGCATTAAGGGGAGATTTGAAAACGCCTCTTTCATTGCATGTGATCTTATACTTAGCAGGTAATCCAAGATGTAGCCAGATTTCTCCCTCAAGACTAATGTCGTGCAGTTTGGCTTAGTCTGCAGACAGAGCCCTGATACTGCTTTTTGGTGCATGTTGTCAGATCACTGCTACCATACACACACACACACTTCTCTCCAGACACAGAACAGAATTATCTTCTCCTACAGCAAATGGGATGCCAATGCTTTTAAAATACTCAGCACTTGTAAAAGTAAGGTCATTAACATTTAATAATAACACCAGAGAAAGAAACAAAAGCCAGGAGCTCTAAATCGTTCATAACTCCTGCCACGTTTTGTTCTTTAATGAATTCTTCAACAAGGCAGAAAGTACATACAGCAGATCCTTTCTAGAAATCTTTCTTCTAGAAATCTTTCTCTTGTTTGGCCCTGCTACCCTCCTAATCATGTTGTCCTTTGATCTGCAGCCAGAATCTTTGCCCTTTCTAACAGTATCCTTGACATCTTTCTCCAATAAAAGACAGGAACTCCAGAATCTTATTTGTGATTCAGATGAGTTGTATGGTGTGGATCACACCATTCTCTGCCTCCTTTCCTACATCTGTAGGATGGAAATTGTTTATTATAAAAGGGTAGTATGACATCTTATTTCTTGAGTGTTTGTGTGTTTTTTTTTTAAACACTCCTTTTTTTCTCAGTGATACTTTGTACCACTTAATTGAGGCTGCAACACTCAAATAGACACAATTAACAAGGGCAGGTTGAAAGTTCAAGACAGTTGTACTTACAGAGCATTCACTACTGTAACATTATCAGAAAACAAAATTGTAAGTTTTTGTTTTTTAAAGTGAGCCATTTAATCTTTCTCTCTGCCTCTCTCAAAATGGAGAATGTGGCCATTCCCCTTTTCTGGATACTGTGATATAACAACATACAGAATCGCAATGACTTCACCACAGAGTTAGACGAGAAAGAAAGGCAGATTTTGTATTATCAAAATAGAAATAGCCCGTCAAAAAGAAACCAGAAATTTCTTAATATAGCACAGATTTCTCATAGCAGTGTACCTCCGTGTTCCCAAGCTTTTCTGTTTTCCCTGGTATAACAGTCCCTTTTAAATTTGCTTGTTTGGCAGTAACTCTGGAATATGAACAAAGTTTGTGTATACAAAGGAATACAATGGAAATATCAATGGAGAGCCTGTTCTACAAGCTTTGAAATAGTGACACTGCAGTTGAAGTAATACCAAGGTGACCTTGTCCTTCTGCTTACCTTTCACTTTGTTAAGGATCTAAGGAAATGTTTCTTTTACCAACTCAATAGCATTGAAATCTCTTGGCTGTGTAGATCCCATTTTCGTATTGCACTGTAATTTACTTTGCAGGACATGTATCCATCAAATACATTATACAGTATCACTACAGGCCTACCACATCCTACTGTCTTTCCTGGAAATCCTTCGATGACCACTCTCAGAAGCATGACTTGGAGCCAGACAGATCTCTAGTCCCAAGCCAACATAGCCACCCTTTAGACCTCTTTTGCTATAGTGTTCTAGGCTCAGCAACAGTGCTTACCTTTCATTTGCTGTTGACAATGCACAGAATTGCATGATCCAGAGTTAGCTTCTGTATCTGTGGATGGATCATCCTCATCAATGTTAATCTCTTCCGTGATAACTTCTGGGCCCAGTTTTGCCATATAAAGCATACTAATTCTTTTCAAGGTCTTATTTTCTTTGTTCAGCTGAAAGTTCAAAAGTGCAAACAGTAAGAAGCTAGTTAGTCTGTCTTTAAGCTGCTATACAAGGAAGAAAAAATAACTATTTTTTTTCACCCTTATTGAAAGATCTAGCAAACAAAGAGCAAGACAAAGTGACATTAGTTAAAAGCTCCATTCAACATTAAAATGGTCTGAAGATGGGAAACTTTCCCTCTTTCTCCTCTGAGGAAGCCTGAATTCTACATGATACTTCATCCAGGCCCTTTTTCCACCAGGGAAGACATACTCCTCTCTGGTACTTCTGACTAATAAATACCCTGTGTAGGTTTAAATCAAATCAACTACCAAGCTTATTTAATGCTATGACATCTTTGTGACAGATGCTTCAGCTCCAGACCCTTAAGCATTTACCAGTATCAACAAGAGCCTTAACTCTGTACCAGTATAACAAAAGCCCTAACTGAGTGACCAGCTGTATCAATTGGTCAAAAAAAATCTCTTATTTTGCTTATAAACTACAAATAACAAACACCACAATTACTATACTCCCCAGGAAGTTAGAATTACTATAAAATTCTTAAATTATTTTCAGTTCTCAGGAGTTATCACTGTAGAGTCAACATATGTAAAAAGGAAAGCCATACCACACACCAATTCTTTGTGTCAGACCACAAGCCAGAAACCAGTCTGGGGTGGATGCTTAAACACACACCTGGTTGGTGGATGATACAAAAGAGGTTGTAAAATGCATTTCCATCTTGACCAAGGTGCCAGGAAAAACTGCACAACGGGGATTGCTGCAAATGTTCACTCTCAAAGTTCCTTTCATTGTTCTACATCTAGACACCCCATGCTAGCAGCTCTCAGCATGCTCAGCATAATCTCAGGGGTGTCAGGTGTATGTTGGGGTGTCTGCCCATCCACCAGCCAAGCATTATCTGCATTCAATTCTAAGAATGAGGCTCAATTTTCCACTAATGACATACAACACATCCAGGTCAACATGCACTTCAGAAGCCCAACTTCTGCACTGAAATAAAACACATACTGAACAGTTAGGTTTACCCTGAACTCTCGCCTGAGCAATCTTTGATTCTCTCCTCAGCACCCCCATCTATGGGAGATTTACTCAAGAACTTCTTCATCTCATTCCCAAAGAACAAAACCGAGCAAGTGGGAAGGGTGGTGTGAGGAACCTCACATGGTTCGGTCAGCTTACGGCAACAAACAAATCCCGTTTGGCAAAGCACTCCTAGGGGATAAAGCTAGTCTTGGAACTGTCCCTGCATGTCCATTACAGGAAAAGTGCAGAGAAGAAGAAAAGTTACATAAATACATTCATTTTCTTACTTATATGCTGATTGTCTATCTTGTGAATTCTAATATAGTGTCATTATGCAAACAATTAAGTAAATACCTCCAGAAAGTACATTGCTAATGCATCTAAATTAAAATGATTTCTTGCTGGTGTGATTTTTACCATATCTAAAGATGTACTTTGGGCAGGGGATGGGGAGGAGAGGGAAGGAAAAAAAAAAAGGCAGTCAGCATTGCTAATGAAATTTGGTTCAAAATTGCTGTAATCCATTTTCTGATGAAGTGGCTCAGATGCATTTTACACAACCAAAAATATATAACAGAGAGATAAAAACATTCTTTAATAATAATGCACTTCTGATGAGATGGAATATAGAAAATTACACACTTGCTAAATTCATCAGACTAGACGCAATCAACAGAGCAGCGGAGGTCACCTTTCCCCTGCCCTTGCTTTGCTTTCATAAACAATCACCTGAAATGTAATGCAGTGGTTGACTTTTTCCATTTGATTTAGACACTGAAATGCTCATTATTGTCTTGTATCTCACACAGGACAGTTCTAAAACTTGTTTTCCATTTAACCTAAATGCATATAAAAACTAGATATCAACAAGTTGGTCCGTGACTTACTGTTCCAAAATAGAAACTAAATTAAAATGGGTATTTTTTTTCTCCAAAGGCAGGAACTGTATTTTGCATCTCACATATGGCTTACAGTTTTTGCCACTTCAAAACAATTTCACAGATCTGCAAGAGTATGCAAAAACATATATCGGATATGCATACAATACCAAGTTTAAAAAAAAAATAAAAAAACAGAAATCAGATGAAACAGAATCACCATAATTCTCACCTTAGAAGCCAAAGCCTCAGCACTTTCACGGCACGTCTTCTCAATTTCAAGATGATTCTGAATACAGTTTACTTCCTCAATAACCATGTGAGAAACTAGGGGGAGAAGTTAAAAATTAGTCAGTGTTTTCCTGCATTTGACACACCCATCCCATGATCAGAAATATCACATCTTTTTGTTAACTTTCTATGTAAAAATTTCAAACACTGGGAAGTACATAATTAGATAATCTGTACGCACAGGACTTCCTTGGAACACTGAACATTTGGATCACTGCTTTAAGCAACTCTCTCAAGCCATGCCTGCAGCCTTAGAGAGGGAACTGGAGAATTGAACATAAACTTAAGCAAGTAGAAGGCCAGCTGAAGCCTCCCTGACCACCATCATTCACCATATTTATTCCATTAACACTTGAGGAATCAGAGTCATATCATTAGGACTGTCCCTAAAGACTGCCATCACAATTCTCCTGAAAATTTGGCATGGATACAGTTTTCAGAAGATCAAAACATCGATATTTTTAAACAGCAAGATTAACTCAGGTGTTACAAAGAGATTATTTTCACCTTCCAGTCTTCAGGATTAAATAGTATTGTAAATATCATCACAGTTGCTAAACACACGATACAAGAAAAGCTGCAGGATGGACATAGAGCACAGGCCTAGGGTTTACTAGGAAAAGGAGAAAGGAGTTAAGTGCCTGAAGCCTCCATATTTGCAATGCCTCATACAGCACATGCTCCGAAGAAATCAAATCAAATTAAATGACTAGCACAGCCCTGTTCCTTCTCTTTCTGCTCTATCAGTTTTGAAGCTGGCTGCAGTAGCCGGGCTACACCCTGATGGATGCAAGGCTGATGGAAATTCAACACTGCTTGCACTTCATGACTTTTAACAACTTCAGCTGAACAACCCACGTTCCATATTAATATATAGCTGTAGTGTCTTAATTGCTTCTTATTTGAGGTCTCTTTGTACTGGAGTATACACCAAAGTGAGCACCATGGTCTTGCACCCTGCCTTCACAGTCCTGCACAACGGTTCAGACGCCAACACGGACACACACAACCTTCTGTGCGACCAGGGCCAAGAGTTAGCTGTCTGACTGCATCTGAAACACATAGCTGCTCTACCACATTGAACATCACAGCTTGGAAGAGCAAGAGATGTCCACAGTGGATATATATCACTATGTCAAAGATCTGTAATCAACTTAGAGTGACCATAAAGTTATAGAACAAATCTTATTTAGTAACAGGAGAACAATGCAAGTTATAGGAATTTTAAAAGCACAGATGAATTTTTGCTTCCAATTCTCCTTAACTTTCAGCCGTTTGTAGGTACTTAACTAGTGTTGACATTCTTCTAAGTGACAAAGCTTCAAGTCACACCCGGGTCCTGAGGCAAAGCAGGAAACCATGCTTCCCATTTTTCAGGAAAGCTGGACTCTAGATCTGCAAGTCATTTCATGGCAGATTCCTTTCAGCCCAGCGTCAGAATTTCAATGTGCAGAAAGGACCATTCGTAGCTTAACACTTTGGAACAGGAACAAGGCTGGCAGAATATAGTGGAAATAAGGATGACTTTTTCTAGTATCTCCTTCCATTTTCGTGGAGACAAGATTTAAAAACTAATGATTTCATACTACTGGATAATAAGCGCCTTCTGCCCTCTTCTAAGACTTTTGCCTAAAAACTGAAAAGAGATACTTACATCCCCTTTGATACCCAGAGATCGTCTGCATGACTACAAAACAGGGCTTTAGGATAGGAAAATGCATGCTGTTGACAAGCTTTACTTATGCAGCTTTATTGATACTTGGTCAATATTAACTAACATTATAGTTAATAACACAGGAAACCAGCAATACATTGAGGTTTGCTGTCAAATCAGTAGCTGCATGCAAAAAATAAGTTCTACAAAATATAAGCAGTTTTCATGGTGTTCCTCAGACTGTCTGATCTGAAGGCTTGTGGCTCAAAAAACAGAGCCTTGCTAATGTACTGGCTGCTAACTCCTTTCCAATGCAGGAAACAAAATAAAGTAGGGGAGAGAACTGGGAAATCTTGGTCCACAAACTATATTCACAAAGCCTTCTAACAGCAGAACCACCACACCTTTCTTTGGTTGTCTTTTACTTCCATTTTTTTCTGACTTTAGAGAAGTTAAATGCTCCAAGCATGCCATACCAGATTCCACACTTAATTTCAAAGAGGAAAAGCTTCAGGTAATACACATCCATATCTGTTCTTTTTTTATTCCACCCAGCTCTAGAAATTTGGAGCAATGAAATGTTTTAGTCAGGATGAGGGACCAGAGGAAATACTGAGCTGCTCCCATTTCACAGACAGGAATCTAATGTCCCCAGGCAAAGCTAGCTAAAGTTAGGAAACAAGGACTGGGCTCACATGGTGGAACTAGGGATTACTCTTGGTTCATTTAAACTTAATTAACCTGCAATTATGATTAACTCAGGGGAAAAAATTCTTTCCAAATTAAATACAAAAATATATTATTTCCTAAGTCTGTCCAAAGTTCTTATTATGTCAATATTAAAATTCATAAAGCAGCACTAAGCGGCCTGAAACATCTCTAACCTTGACAGTTTTTTTTCAGGGGTAATAATAATCCGCAGCAAATGCAGGCCAACCAAAAACCACTTAACTAATTAGTAGTTGCAGTCACCGAGAAAACATGAATCAACACTGTTATTACAAGTGGCACATTTGAGTGGCATCTAATTATGACTTGATGAGCACGATACTTGCATTATCAACATTACTACTGCATCCCATCAGGGACTAAAAGCCGCTGATGGCATTGACTGCGAGAAACTCCCACTCAATGGTGCTGCAGCACCCAACAATCTCCTTGGCAGGGGCACCCTCACTAAATGACATGTTAAGCGTAATTACTGGTAGACATTGTAAATAAACAGGATTGGAAGTGAAAATTGTACCAAGTGCATAAGACACAATCTGACACATTGGAAGTGGCAGCCTTAATTGAGAGTTTCTTTGACTGCTCAAGATCATTTCAACTGCATTTCTCGTAGGACAGTGATTATAACTGTGGAGACAGACGGCATAATGGTATCAGCACTGCTGACAGAGCAGTGAATTAAATTGTATCTGCTGTTGTGTGAAAGCCTTGATGAGAGGTACAGATCCTTAGTGGTCTTATCATTATAACACAATGGTCATGTTGTCATCAACCTTGCTGGCTCCAATTGAAAAGAAATGATTGTGTGTTGAAGCTTTCCCCCCCACCACCACCTTCTATCTCTTGTGCTCAATAGAACCAATTTTCAGAGAGCTATGAAATCACGCAATAGGGCCTAAAATGCAGCTGCTTGGCATACAAACGGGGCCCCATTAAACTGGAATCACACACAATATGTGTTTATGCCAGGAGAACAAATAGAAGCTGAGTACAGGCCAAGTTTATTCACAGGCACAAAGCCGATGTAGCTCTTCATCAATATAATTGCCTTTTATATTGTCGTTCAAATAATGGGCTCTATTATTGCCTTAAAATCCTAATATTCCTGGCATTTTATCACTATGTTTACAAGGTATGTCCTTTAAAAATGTGAAAGGAAGATAAAAGAAACCTATAAAATTTTACAACATCAAATATTACTTCAAATTTTAAGTCTTAACTACTTGACATTTTCTGCCACACTCTGGTATCCTTGTATCATAACAAAAACAAAACAGGCTGCAATTTTTTCCAGAGGCATTAGACTTCTTAGAGAACATTTTTGCCTCACAGAATAGTTATCTAAGATCATTTAAGGCAGTAGATGATTCCTGTTGATCTTACATTATTTTCCATAATTGTATCATATGAACAATTATAAAATAGAAGTGAGCAAATTCCTCTATTAACACACACAAAAGTATAGACCATGTGATTTCCTTATCCTGCATTAACTTCATCCACACTTCTAATGCTTCATCGTGCAGTTCACCGTACTGGCACAAACCAGACATAACAGACCACAATCCTATTGTAATTGTCTCTTCTAAGAAGCTATTCCACTAGGATACTTCCACTCCCATTAGATGTGCTTTGTTGCTTCCAGACACCATACAGTTTCAATAGAACCATTACCATAAAAGTGTAAAAATGAATATCGACATTCTCAGAGCCTAGACAAGACAGAACTTGCTCTAAAAGTTATCAAGAGACTTCAGTTCAGCCTAAAAACCTTTAATGGTATATCTATGCTTAAAGTAATTTTCCTCTGTCCTCATGATAAAAACATTAATAGCAGCAGCAATTTCAGCAGTAGGGTCAAATCCCACTCAATCCAAGCATATATTATTCCCAAAGTCACTTGCAGAATCCTGGTGAGATAGAGCCACATTTGTACCACTGTGTTTTCACCACTTCGCACCTTAAGAATGGCTACCTGTGTCAGAACCTGTAAATGCTGTGACAGCAGTTAGTCTGACAGTGATCAAGTCTTACTGGATTAACATCTTAAAACAAGTCTTTGAAGGAGAAACAGCAAGTGGACCTCACTCTCAGCATTCTTAACACTGCTTTATAGTATGCAGAGCTATATTCATAAGTTTTTATATAAAAAAAAATTTCCACTAACATAACAACTTACTTTTCTGAAACTCCTCCAGTTTTTTGACAGCCTCATCTCGTTCTTGTTTGATTTTGTCACACTAGGAAAAGAGAAAACTGAAATGAAACACTGATCCTAGTTATTTAATTAGCAGTCAGTCACAACATGCAAAAATCAACAAAGATCAGCTGCTGGAACAAAAATGTACAGAAGCCTATCAAAACATCCCTTCTTTTTGCTTTCAGTCATATGAGATTGATAGGAACTATACATAAAAAAAAGTCATTACTCAGAGTATTTCTTAACAAAAATGGCAAGTTATACTTGATTTTAGGCTCCAAGTCAGAGCTGCTCTGAAAACATTTCAGAAAAGCCACATTATCCCAAACTGGTATAAACAAAGTCATCCATGTACCACACAACAGAAAAAGTAATACTTCGCATGTCATGAATATGCTTTAAGTCTAGCTTCTTTAACACAAACAGATTTAGAAAAGGCATACGTTTCTATACCTACCATGTGGAAAAAAATACCCTAAGACAATAAACAGGGACATCCCATTCAGTTTCATAACACTGCGAGCAAAGCTTCAGCCTTGAAAAGGGAAGGATACTCCTTTTCATACCTTGATGATTTCTCACCACCTCAGTTTTATTAATTTTTAGGTTAATGCTAATATTACATAGGGTTGCAATCACTGATCTTATGATGGTAAGCTTTCTTCAAAGACAAAGAATGAAGACATTAAATAGACTTTTCTAATAAAGCCCCTTTTATAAGCAAATGGAAGAATCCAGAGAAATGGGTAAACTTGACAAGAGACACAGTCAGTGATTAACCACACTGTGAAAAACACATGACCCAGGGGGAAGTATGACTGGCACATAACGTGTCTCACACTCATGGTGTACCAGACATTCTTCCTCCCATGCAGCTGTGCATGTTCAAGATCATAAATTAACTTCTGGAAGAGATCTATGCGACTGAGTTCCTTACAGTGTAATTACTCCTTCAATTACAAGAATTTCAGTCACTGGAACAGAATTGGGAAAAGAAGAAAGCTGAAATGATTTTGCTCGGTTTTCAGTTTTTCCACATGAGGACCCACTTTGAGTCAGCTGGGAAAGGATCCTGCTGTTAAGCAACAAGAAGGGAGAGAGCCCAATTCAAGGGCAGACAAATCCAAGAGAGCCCTTCTATCAGCCCCAAGGGACTTTGGATGAGGCCCAAAGAAGGATTTGCTCTTGGACACGGAGAGGATGCCATCGGTGTTGCCACAGGGTAGTGTCCATGCTGGCACTGGAAGCTGCTGCTGAAGGCTATCTGTGGGAGGAAAAGGAGCTGCACAACAAGCAATTCCTCCTCTTGGGGCACTGGGGTGATGAGACAAGGAACAGCTGGTGAGTAGGGGGGAAGGTCTGTGAAACAAGGAAGAGCTGCAGCAGCAGCAAGTCATGCTGCCCAAGCAGTGCCGAATGAGGATCACTGTTTCATCTGACACTGTGAGATGTTAATAAAGAAGCGGTTAAGAGAGTCTTGCATAGGAAAGGTGGGGAGGGGAAATCTGTGCATGAATCTTGTTGCTTGCTGCCCTCCCACTCAGCTTCCTCAGCAGAAATTTGTCTTACCTTACTGGTAGAAGCACAGTCTAAGAACAGAAAGCAGTAAAAGACACTGAAAGGGAGTATTTCTGATTGCTCCTGCAGAGCACAGCTGCACTGCAAAGTGGGAGCAGTGGGAGCCCCTGCTGCTGCCTCCTCATATTTTACAAGAGACACACTGTACCACACTGGCATACTTCACCCACAGATTTTTCTGCTTACAGCCCACTGCACATAAAGTGATAAAGTGCTTTGAATACTCAGTTTAAAAAAAAAAAAAAGCACACACACACACAAAGATTAGCATTTTAAGGACCTAATCTGTTGCCTGTGGAAATCAACAAGATACTTCCCTACTGATGGAAACCTTAACGCAGCACACTCACTATCCCAGTAGCAGAAAAAACTCCTTTTGAAATCCTCCAGTAACATGCTGTAAGGTGTAACAGCTTTCCCAGTGCAGCGAAAGGGGAAGTTAAATGACCTATTCCACTTCACCTTGAGTGCTATTTGCAGACAGCTCCATTTGGACCACAGCAAGCTGACTATTCTCCTGATAGCTACACAAGTTTCTTTGCACAATCAGGGTCTGTAGGTTTGGGTCTCTGCAGAGCAACTCCTGCTCCCAGTTGCAGCTTTCTGAATATTTTCCTTTTGCTGCTACTGTGCTTCAGAATGAAAGAGAAGGAAGAAAAGGAGAGTGGGGGACTGCTGCCCTTGCTGAAATGATCAATGTAAAGCACTTTGCCTTTTGTCTTGCAATCAGACCTGTGCAAACAGAGCCGTTACACAGTCCTGCATAAACAAAAATTAGTTTATCTTCAATTTAGCTAAAAATTAGAAAAAGCTGAGATCATCTTTAACTACTTGTACTGTTTAAAACTTGAAAATTATGCAAACTATTCATATAAAACAACTAAAATTCATAATAAGAAACATCATCTCCCCTTAAAATAATTTGATCTTCCCTTTAAAACAGGTAGTAGTTAAAAATATCAAATTTAGGTATGTCAGCTGCTCTCAAAAAATGCACAGCTATCAAAATTCACAGCCACCCCATTTCAAAAAAGCATTTTGACGCATATACAGCTGAACTGTTAATTAACAAGCATATAACTCATCCTAAACATTAAAAGAAGTAGTTACATTACTGTAAAATATACCGTTCACTTTTCACATTCAACTGCAGGAATAGTTGAAGAGAAACAGTTTTCAAGCATTTATCCCTTTGTCTCCCCTTGTCAGTAGTAGTTGACAGCTCCAAACTCAAGAGTACCCTCAAATGGAAAAAAACAGTAGACTACTCCTGGATTGTCAGGCATTTGTTCCATTTTTAACTTTATTCTGTTAAGAGTTCTGGCTTCTCTGCAGAGCAAAACAAGCATTTATATCATTTTACCTATTATGTTTTTAATCTACTATTTACAGCATCATTATCCCAATAAAAACCAAAGGTAATAGATAATAGACACTTCAGTCCTGAACTAGCTACAGGAGTCAACGTTAATTTCTTGGCAATAAAAAGTCATTGTATTTGTATCTTTAGAAACAAGTAACAGTTCAGTTTCCAAAATCCATTTTGGGACTAATTCCTTACGATTCTTCATCTTTAAAGCAGCAATTTCAGGAGCTTTGCCAACCCAGCTCAATTAGAGATTTTTGCTTTTTAGGTACACGATATGAGGCAATACTTTCATTTCCAATGCAGAGAATCAACTAATATGCTAACTGTTTAGAAGCAAATCACCTACATGTCACAGGTGGGTGTTCACATCAAATGCTGCATATACAGTGAGGTGAATGACAGTAAATGAACTTGGCCTGTGTTTGGAGCCTGCACAACACCAAGAGAGCACCACGTCAGCATGGCAGCCTGATACTAGAAGGCGATGTTGGGTACTTAATGAATGCAACCACTAGAAGGCTGTGGGTACACTGGTCTGCACACCCACTGCCACCCACCTGATGATACTTTGCCACTAATTTCAGGGAGGCAATTAGTGGATTTCTTGTCTACTCTCATCTAACAGTCTTCTTTTTTGCCAACTACTTTGCACGTAAGCTCCTAGTGACTTCAGTAAAGGGCCTTCAAAGGGCATAAACAAGAAAGACATTGTTCAGCCCAGATATTAAAATGCAAGAAGTCCACGTAGTAGCCATATAGTCAACTAAGCCATTGCTAAGCAACACAAGATACATTCTGTCCCTTTTACACAGATTGTAAAATTTATGCAGATTTAATGCTTGCTCTAAAATTATGAGTTTGGCACAGCGTGTAAAAGTATCCTATGACATTTGCTATGCTCCTCAAACAAATGAGCATGTCATCAAGGCAGAATCCCTTCTCTGTTCCCATTTGGTGACAAAACATATAATCCACCCTGTATGTGTGCTTTAACAGAGCAAACACCATGAATGATGTATCAGAGATAGAGTATTACACCTACTGTTTTGGAAAGCTGTCTTACTTTTTTTTTTCCCTACTGGCAGAATGACAAAACACTGTCAAAACCAGTGTTCAGAGTCATTTCTGTCTGATTAGCAAGTAGTCAAATATTTATTCATGATCTGACTCTGAATACGTCAGAACTGCATATTAACTACACTTGTGTGCAACTGAGCACTAGTTACTTTTTTTTGTGAGCTAGTATCTGTGTTTAGCTGGTTACTTCAATTAAAAGGATGACCTAAGGAGAAGTAATCTGCTAATGTCATTTTTGCTCCAGTTTTTGAAAGTATTTAAAAATACTAATAAAATAAAAATGCCTGCGCCAACTTTGTCAGAGAGCACACCAGAGATCTCCAAGTTGGCAGTTCCCAACTGCCATTCTCCAAGGGAATGCGGAAGAGACACTGTGGATCAAAGATTTGATTTTTCGCTTCTGAATTTTCAACGTTAGTAGCATCCTCTTAAGCAGTAGTGTTTTGAACAAAGAAGCATACGTGAAAGTCAATTTTCTTTCTAATCTTAAAAAGTAAAAATATGGAATAAAGAGTACTCACTTTCAAAAACTAAAATTACATCTGATTTTAAGTTACCTGCCTGCAATGCACTTAGTTCCATGTTTCTAATATGAAGTAGGATCATTTTTCCATTAATTAAACTGACACAGCTCATCTTTCAGAGCCATACAAGTATACTGGCTACTTAGAAAAAAAAATTCCACTGAATGTGTCAAAAGCATATACATACAATTATCTAAGTCCCATGTAGTACTGTCCACAAATCATCTGCAAATCTTTAAAAAAAAAATCTCTTATCTTCCTCCTGTCAATGCAATTGTCTCCCCATAATGGATACAGAGGAAGCTCACGCTCCTACTGACAGACAGTGGCAGAAACTGGAACAGAAGTTTCTTGCAGCTTCCAAGATCCACAGACACAAGTAGCCTGTGCTGTAATTCCTGCAGTAGCAGGTTTGATCCTGCAAAGCAAAAACTACAATATAGTTACAGAGATGCTAATGAGCTTCCAGGATTACCCAGCCTTACAATAGTTTCTTCCAGTATTAGCACTGTAAGTAAACATAACCATGAACTCTGTATCAGTAGGTTCTTTTTGTGCAGAAGAAATGCACTTAGGGCCTCACACTTAACCACTTGAGTCCAACCACTTAAACAATTAAGCAGAACTGCTTACATAAGCTCACCAATCTGCAGGATGGAGGTTCTTACATCTCCCATCTTACAGCTGGGCAAATTAATTAAGCGTGTGTTCAGTGCTGGAGGCTTCTCCACTGTTACGCAAGTATTTTGAAAAACATCACACCAGGTTTCAGAATAAACACACAGGACTGACTACAGATATGCAGTTACAAGAAAAAAATCTTGTAAAAAAGAGGAGCAAGGAATAAAGAAAAGCAGAATGTAAGCAGTAATCTTAGAATGTCTCATTTCATCTTGATTTTGGCAATAAAATTTTTCATTTCAATTGCCTATGAAAAAAAAATTCTAAATAAAAATGCAGTTCAAGGAAACCCTCATCAACAATCCCTGCCCTTTCCCCAACATAAAGAAAGCTTTGAAGAAACACCAAAGCTAGCCGGACTAGGTTTCAGGGCAAAGCTAGAGAGCTCATCTTCCACGCAGTGGACAGTCCAGCTGTGGAACTCCTCAGATGTGTTGGAAGCCAAGCAATCGATGCGTGCTCAAGGGGAGACTGGACAAATTCAAGAAAGAGAGAGCTGTTGAGGGCAGAACACATAGAAAACACATACAGCTCAGGAAGTCCCTGGGCTACAAATGATTTGGAGACTTAAAGGGTAGTCTGTGGAGGTATTATCCACGATCTTACACCCCCAGCCCCCCCTGCTGCTGGCCACTGCCAGAGATGGTATACTGAGCTAGATAGACTCTTGGTCTACCTCAGTTTCATCCTCCTTTTCTCCTAAGCACCAGGAAGTTAACTGCCACAGTTTTCCGTTTTCCCAATAGCGAATAAAGAGGACAGATTTCCTGAGATATCTGAGGCTCTGGTGCAGGACAGCAGAATGGGAATGCAGCAACAAGCACAGCAGAAGAGACAAGAAGGTCAGTGGGCAGGAGGGAGCGAAGCAGAATGTGCTGAGCTCAGCGGATGTATGCATAATCATTGCTGAAATGTAATGTGAAGATAAGCTTCAAGTTTTCTTTAATAACGAGAAAGTATTTAAGGACAAGGTCTCCCCATTACAGCCTTGGATTGCAACATTTATAACAACTGGACTAAAACTGACCCTTCAGAAATGACTTCATAAAAAGCAGAACTAAACCTAAATGCCCTGGCAGCTAATAGGGATTTGAAAATTAACATGTAGCTTCCATCTTCAGCTCACTAATACGGGAGGAAAGGGAATTTTCTGTTTACAGTATAGAATACCAGTGCCCCCACTGCCCTCCTCACTATCTAGAACTGATAAGAGGCTTTCACTGGCCACAGCTTCTTTTGGCAGGTATCTGCTAAAAACCTCTTGCACACTGACAACAGTTTACACAACACAATGCTGCCATCAAGTCTCTCTCCAAGTTCTCTCTTCTTGTTGATTTCCTCACAGAAAACAAGTGTTAAATGAACAAGAGTCCTGGGTGAGAAGAGATACCTTGCCGAATGTGCTTAATTTCACTACAAGAAAGACAGGTTATCATAATTACAATAAACAACCTAGAAAGTGGTCATTTTTTTTTGTACTACAGGACCTCCAAACATTTAAAAATAAAGCCTGCAGTAAGATATGAAGTTCAGCCCATACATTCAAAGTCTCTTTTCAAGTTAGACAGGCACATATATTTCACAAAAGGATACGTGATACACTGCAAATCTGTCTTATGCTGTAGTACCATTGTGCACATTGAGGTAAGACATCTTCCTCTCCTGCTAAAAGGTATTTTGTGTAGAAAGGACTTTGAGTACCTTCAGAAATCATTCTGAACTTTTAGAAGGGCTGGGTGAGGGCAGGGGTTGCTCCATTTCTGTCTCAGTAAGTTACAGTGTGCAAATCAAGATGTAATAAAACAACGTTCAGATCCAAGGGAAACAAGTTTTCCTAAGAATATCCAAACACTTGAGTTGGCCTATGTTGACATTGTAACCACATGCAAACTGGCTATAGCAGCATTCATTTAAATATATATACACATATTTATAGCAACTTTTCTGGAGCAGAACATCTAGAATAGCTGCTGGAAGTTACTTCCCTTGCTCCTTAATACATGTAGGTACAAGAAGTACTGATGAGCGATGCTGCTGTAAATAATCAGCTGAGCTCACAAAAGCAGACAATAACTTCTCATAGCCAGTAAAGTATTCTGATATTTAGCATTTTAGTATTAAAGAAATAATCTTTAGATACAAACCTCCTCTTTCGTTTTCTTATTTTCTGCTCTAAGCTCTTCATATTCACCAATAGCTATGAAAGAAAAAAAAAGAAAAAAAAGGTTAACATTGCAGTATCTCCTTTACTCAGATTAGTTCTCTATTTCATTCATTTTAACGCTCTTCTGGCTATCTACACAGACATCTTAAATAACACGGGTCATAAACTTCATTAATAGCCTATAGATGAACTGGATATCCTTTTAGAATTGAAGTAATTGGAAAGTGTCTAAAAAAGATGGTGGCTCCCAAAACAATCAATTTTTGATCAATGGAGAGTTACACAATCTTATTGATTGAGTTCAAAAATTACAAGGTGAATGTACTGGCTTGTAGACACCAGTTTACACCCACACTGGCTCAGGTTACAGATCAATGTTAGAAAGCATGGTTAGTGCAATATTGTTCAGCATACATACACATACATACCTCCAGAATAGCTAAGCACCTGCTTTATTTATTTAAATATTTTCTTCCAACAGGAGTCCTATGGGAGATTTTTTTCCGTTATACTTCACAGTGGAGACATGAAAAGACTGCATGATTTATCCAAGATCACACAAGAACTCAGCTGCAGGGATCAGCAGGGAAGGGATCAACCTCCAGGATGCTGGAGGTCCATTGTTTCAAACCAGTAAATAATATGCAGAAACAATCAGCTACTGGTTAAGCTTCTAGTTTACTGTACTTTTTTTGTGTGCCCTTTTTAAACTGTTTGTTCTACTACCTTAGGGACATGCCTTCATTGCCACAACTTCCCAGTCCTACTATTCTTCCAGCATGTCCCACACGGACTGTCTGGCCTTCAAGGCCATAGAAATTTTTTTGTTGCTATAAAGAACCTGAAAACACCTCCAAGCAGTAAAGAAACAAACCCTGCTAGAAAGGAACACTGTTCAGTCTTCAAGACGCATACTACAAGAATAAAATGAGAGGGCTGTAGACATTCTACATCTTATTCCAGCCCCTCAGTACCTCTTCAAATTTTCTCTCATATGTAAGAGAAAGCTACACTAGTTTACTGGTGTTACGGTAAGCCAACTTAATTAGAACTGGACAAAGGGTTTGAATATATAGTTTTCAGCTGATAGAGATGTTGGAGTTTCTCTTAAAGTTAACATCTTACCCTACATCTCAAGGCATGAATGTGCAGAGTCTGGTGGATTAGCCACCTGAAAACCTGCTACTCCTTTCTAGCTTTAAATATTCAAACAAGCAGCCCTTAGGAATAGTTACACTTTGCACTATTGTGACATCCCTCTTCTCCCCTATCCTCAGTGTTTCAGAATTTGTTGAAACAAAACTAATTTGACTCACTCCTGAAAGCTAGGTGCAAGGCATCGCTGTTCTGCTTGTCTTAAGCATGTCTGTTACTCTCATCACCAACAAAGAAATGCATCAGATGTAAAAATAAATAAATAAATCAAAAGTACCCTCTGTTCTCCAAGGTCACTTCATTTTAGAGATGCAGGAGTGAGGTACAAGGAGTCTGGGATATTGACAGCAGTTGTAGCTCCTTAGCTAGGACTCTGCCTCTTGCGTGCCCAGACCAGGGACGGGGAAATGGCAAGACCCTGCTGACTATGTTAACTAAACAGGTAAACTGAGGAATGACAGCAACCTCTTAGCCAGAACCGCAGCTCTGCTGTTACCAGCAAGCGTTGCAAACTTCCAGGGCTCTCAAAGAAAAAAAAGTGAAATAAAACCACTAGAAACAAAGTCACAGGCCACATGCAAACTCAAATGAAATCAGATAATTTAAACAGATGGAAAAAATCCTCGCTCCTGTTGATCCTAGTAAAAAGGTATATCTAAAGAGTGCAATGAACAAAACCAAGCTTCTAAAAACGTGCCCTGCATCCCCGCACCGCTAAAACCAAGGTCTCCTATCCATCTCTCTTTACCTTGTTCCCACTTCCCCTCGCCTACTTCAGAAACCCTGACCCACCTCCCATATTCAAGAAGCAGAAGAAAAATCAACAGGTAGACAAACAGGCAAGAAACCACGCTGATGCAGGTGCTCTAGGAAAGGGCACACAAAGTGAAACAAAACATATTTCTTGCACAGGAGTATAAAAGCTATGCTCTTGAATACTGCTCTACCGCTAAGCCATTTCTGTGTTCCTTTTAGGAAAACAAAGGCAGAGATCTCTAGCATGCAGCATCAAGATGCAAGAAAAGGATGACAGTTGTATCCACAGACACAGCTTCTTTGTACTTGCAAACTGTTAGCGTTTGCTTGCCTTTGTTTAAGGCAAACTGATACTTGCTATGCAATGCTTTATAAATGACTGAAAAATGCAAATGTAGATTTGTCCCACCCTTGACAGCTCTCCCCATGTGCTCCATGAACCAACAACTCTGAAGTCATAAGTCCTTAAGGCATGGACGCAAGAACAAGTCACCACAAAACAAGCCAGGATACGAACTTACACAACGCTCCAGCGATCCATGGTAACAGCTCACCTCTGCGTGACTGGGAATTAAACAGCACGTTCGAGGAAGCCCTTCCCTTTTACTGCAGATGGTAACCCACAACACATTTGTCACGGAATAAAAAAAAGTCATCAGCTGCTTCATACCAAGCTCACACTGCAGCTTTCTTCGGTGTCTTTTTACCATGCCCACTCCCTTACTGTTGTTAAAAAACAATTACTTTTTCCTTGAATACAGCTAGCAAGCAGTAAGGTTCCAGTATCTTATTGTATGATCTTTCTTTACAGAAGGCAACTTCTAGATGTTGCTTCCATATAGATCGAATCATTTGGATTTTCAGGTATGGATTTATTAAACACTAGTGAAGAAACTGCTCTTTTTTTCAGGCCTGGAAACTGAAAATAATAAACAAAAAAAATGACTACACACATTTTCTGCTGTATATCAGATTCTCCACAAAGGCAGAAGAGAACCTGGAAATTATGAAGGTTGAACGGAAAGTTGGTGGATTTTTTATTTTTATTTTTTAACATTAGAGGTTTTTTTGTTTTGTTTTGTTTTTTATAGTGGAGATTTTACACAAAGCTTTTTCAGTGTTTTGTGTACAATGAAGTTTTGGGGTCACCCCAAAAAAGTCAAGAGTCTATATAACGTTCACTGAAGAGCTAAACTGCATAAAGGTGATAAGGATCTCGTCACTCTAAAGCTCTCCTAGGACAACTAATACCAGCAGCAACCAGGCATCACTTTATATGTTGCAAATTTCATATAGATCATTTAGCCTTAAAAACCTCTTCGGGAGATTAGAAGGTAACATTACCACTTCTACAGATTGACACACCACACATCCTGATGTACGAGGACTTGCCTAATCCCTTCTCTGAGAACCAGGACTACTTTTTCTCCTTAATCTATGAAGGCTCTCACACAGCACACCCGACAATGGCATCTGAAAACTTCTTACATCTCACCTTGACTCATTCAGATTACGCTGTACTTAGATTACCCTAGAATAAAGACTTGTGGTGAACAAAAAACAAGTGAAGATGCTTTACTAAAGGTGCTACTAAAATTCCAGAACAACCATACATCATTTTCTCAAAAAAATCATCATTGTAACACATACTGATAGTAAAATTCCTATTTTGAACCCACTAGCCTCCAGTGAACCCTGAAGAACCATACTGAATATGTATCAGATACCTTGAGCTACTACCACTGTCTGACACTAACTTAAGTTTATCCATAACAGAATTATTCCTGATACACAGCAGTCTTAGCAGGATCCAAACGACATTTCTTTGTTTCAGGCTGAGGGCAACACTATAAGCTGACTTCAAGACTAAGAAACGAAAAAAAACTGGGAAGAAGAGAAAAGAACAGAATATTTTGGGCTCCAGCTCTTAACCCACCCAAAACATACTCCCAGCCAACCCCGTTTGTATTTTAAACCACCCAAACCACAAAACAGACAGCACAGGCGAACACAGCATGCTCCTTCATAACACGTCCTTGCTCCTTCACCAACTGCTCACTCACTCCACAGCTCAGTTGGCCAGAACGGGCTGCCCTGAAAACATGCATCAATGGACTTTAGCTGTATTCAATTAAGCAGGTAACTTTGTATACTGTAGCTCCTTTAATTATATCTTGGTCTTTCTGTTTTTACTTCTCAGCCTGTCTCCTGAACCTGGATTTGCCAACAGAAGATATGTATTAGATGTTATATATATTAGATACTCACTACGATGAAAAGCACTTATTAGTAAAACAAGGTCATAAGGGGAAAAGTATGCAATGACTATAATTCATAATGAATAACAAGAAAAGACACCTTCATGTATACAGAGATGGTGAGACTTCCCATTCTTTTTCTAAATAAAAAAATATTAATCAACTCCCCCTTCTAAAGCTGCATATTAAAAAATACAAATAAGAAAAACCTTTAAAATGTTACATTCCTATACTTCAGCATTTATATTGTAAAACAGGGTGGCCTTCCAGCAGATTGAGAGCCCTTCCATGCCAAATCAGCCCATAATCCCACTTCAGCATTTCAACTTCACTTACTTCATCAAAAAGTAAGTAAAGCTGTCAAAGAAAGCCCGTCATTCCACTAGTTACTCTTCTAGACTGCAGACCAGGCATGTCTTTACAGGTACAGGCAAGAGCTGAAGCTTGCAGTGCAAAAAGTCCTTCGCCCTGGATGAAACCAACTATCCTAATGGACTCACTTTGTTGGTAAAGGAAATTCACACCTGGCCTTTTGCAGCTTTGGACATATCATCAGAGGGAGAATCATCCCTGATAGCAAGACTACACCAGAAGCTTTAAAAGGATGGCTTCTGCCACAGTCCTCATCCCAGCATACTTGGAAAATGAAGAGTCAGGCCAAATCTGTTGCACAAACCATCTCTCAAATAGCAGTGATCTCCTGACAAGCGAAGCATGCAAAGGGCCTGTGAACTGCTGTCAAGAGTGAAAATCAAGGTTAAAAGAACTGGATTTTTCTGTTGTTCCCAGTTTTATGCTCAAAGATCCCCTCTGCTAAACCCAGGCTAGCTCCATTTCAACAGGATGCACTCTGGCATTGGCAGCACTAGCCACGTACAAACTGTAAGATTCAGTTACCAAACAGTTCTTTGGAAGAAATAAAAATCAGGTGTAAGGATATAAAGGTAAGCGTCAAGAATGAAGGCTGTATGTCAGATACTGCATCTGTGTTCCCACATGCTTTAATTTTACTCAAATCTGTAGAAGTATGTACAAAGAATTTTTTAATTCTCCCAATTTGTATCCTGCAGTCCTACGGCTCCGTGGAAGCCAGAAAGGTAAATTAAACATACCACAGCCTGATAAAGTCTAATCATTAAGCTCATATGGAAAGATTTGCCTTCATAAGTTTCTCAAAAACAGGTAGGGTTACACACAAGAAACTGAAGTGTTTCTTTAATTACCATTAAAATATACTTTTACATCACAATCATCACAATCTTCACTTACATCAAAAAAAAGGTCCCCACACCAAAATTAACATCAGCGCAACACCGACAAAGTGGACAATTTACACACACACCACCCCATGTCCCTTCACCACATTACTACAACACATGTTCTTCAAAATTATTACATCAAATTCTTCACAACTATTACATTCTTAGACAATGTCCGGTCCATGTTTTGCCCGTTACTTCTTCCAGTTACCTCTCTGGCTTCCCAGAGAGGCTGTGCAGTCTCCTTCTCTGGAGATATTCAAAACCTGCCTGGATGCAATCCTGTGCAATGTGCTCTAGAAGAACCTGCCTGAGCAGGGAGGGTTGGACCAGATGATCTCCAGAGGTCCCTTCCAGCCTCAACCATTCTGTGAAGTGGGAAGCACTTTTTAAGTTGTAATAAATGAAGAAAGCATTCAAGCAGGATGGGTTTTGCTGGGGAACAACAGCTACTGTGTACAAAGACCCACAAACACAAGTACGTGGGGAAAAAAAAAATCTGTAAAGCAAATGACTACAGAAGAGAACAGAGCAGCCAATAAGATATCCCGAATAAAGAAATTCCTCTGGCCATAAAAATTACCCCTCTGTCACAAAGAAAAATTTGTCAAATCACGTTAAGAGCTTGTCAATAGCATGTACTTTAAAAGTACTACTCTGAGATATTTGTGCCAGACTGGTTGTCTGTCCTTTAGGAGATAGATACATGCAATGTTTCTGGCACTTTTTAAATTTTTTTTAAAAGAGAACGAATAGATTTAAAAAAAAAAAAAAGGAGGCACAATATCTGGACTTAGAGACTGGAAATCATCAAACTTCATCAAAAAATGTCAACAAACACAAAGTAAGACAGGAACTTTAAAACAAGTGAAGAAAATCAAGTTTAGTATATCTGTAGTACTACAGCAATTCAGCAAAGTCACTAGCAATTTGACTGTGATAGTGGCAGCTGAAGTGTAGTTTTACATAGTGCATAACTCCAGATATTTTGGTTGTTGACTGCTGTTTTCAACTGCCTGAAAATGTGACCACAGCTGAAGGTGTTTCTTTAAGAGCAAAGTACCAGCAGTGCAATACATCCAAAGACAAACAAGGCAATCTTCCACGTTGGTAATCGATCACGGTTACAATGCAGCTGTTAGTCTGGTTTGCTATGGTTTGTCAGGTGCTACAAACCATTGGTAACTCAAAGTTTTGCCTACCTCGTTTTGTTTCCAGAAGCATTTTGTTTCAAATTTAAGTCTCACCCACAGCAATTATAGGGGCCAGTTGAACGGAAATGTGCCCTGCTGGAAATATCACTTAGAGTACATGCAGGTGACACTAATATTTATAGCAGATCTGCTTTATCCAATCAAGTAATTTCAGAAAGCTATTTACAGAATTAAAACTCAAACAATACTTTAAGTCCTAAATATCATCAATACAGAGATCATGTTTCTTCATGATGCTCACCTTAAACTTGGTAATGGAGCAAGCTGAAGAACGAGCAGTGTCAGGTATCCAAGTCTAATACGCAGGACTCGGAAAATTCAGCATGGGTGAAAGATAAGCACACCACACTCACAGTTAGTTTTAGTGTCCTTGCCGCTGCTCAGAGCTCTGCCGAACAGCCAGGTGAACTTGTCCAGACACCAGTCAGTGTCACAGCTGCCACTGAGAACTGTATGGCTGCTACGAAACACCTGCCTCAGGTGCAATCTGCTGACCTTGTTTGGGAAAAGTATAAGCAGTGCTTGAAACATTACAGCAATCAGCCGAGTACATGGCTGTTGCCTTCTCCTCTACCTGTCACGTCATCTCCCAGCCAGTTTAGCTACCTGGCATTACGAGCCAGGCTGTTTCTCAAGACTAGAAAAACATCCTGAAAGAGAAACTGAACAAGGGCTACTGAACAAATGCTTTCGAGCTCCTTCAGATCAGTGGGCGTTATCCAGAAATCTGACAACAAGCCAGAATGTTACGGTAATCTGAAGCCATATACCACTTTAAATGCAATAAATACAGGACTCCTGAACAGTATGTACACCCAACACCAAATGTTCAGAGACTGTAGATCCTTCCATCATCTGCATTTACTTTCAAAGTAATATTTTATCTACATCTGGAAGCAGCAAAGAGGGAAAATAATATATTTTTTTTTTCCCTCTTTACATGTCACCTCTGTTTTACAGAGCATCTTAAAATTACTTGAGGAAAGATGTTAGTATCTAAAACAACTGACCTTACCCACAGTAAAGATACGGAGGTCGTTACTGTTAGGATAGTTTCATGCATCTCATCACCCTTTTTCATCATTTGGACTCTTTACTTTGCGCACTTTAGACTTGTCAGTTAACATAATTTAACTACAGTGTGCTACCATAATCTGCTGTTTTGAATCTAAAACAATGTAATATCGAAGAGTATGTATTTTCAAGAAGTCTTCCACTGGATAATTCCTCTCCCACAAAAAACAGCTTCCTAGCCAGCCATACAATTACAAAAACATTTGTTAGTCTCACGCCAAATTACTAATGCTCCTACATTTGGGGAACATCCATCAAGAACAGTGCCTTACAGGACAGGATCTGCCTGTTAGTTTCCATTTCAACAGCTTAAGAGGATCTAGGACAGCTAGTACTCAAGTTACAGCATCTTTCCTTTGAACTAATTAATTCTTGGAGTCCCATAGACTTTCTTTACACATTAACAGATACTCAGTCTACCAGAGTAGAAGACTTTCAGACATCAAAACTGAAACCCCAGTTCTACTGAAGTCAATGAGAAAATTATAATCAATTTCAAGAGGTTAGGATTTCTCTGAAGAATAACCCAAACCTGCCTTGTTAACAACTGATTATTGCCATTTTAGCAACTGTCATTTCTGCACAGACAACTCTTCTGGAGCCAACAGTACTGGAAGGAAGCAGCCAGTCAGGAAAAAAGCAGCTTTTTAGCCTTATTTTTTGGTCCTACAGTATCAACACACACAGCTATACGATCATCATGAATTTTACACCAACTGTAATCGTTGTAAGTCAGAATCTAGCTGGGGCAGCCAATAATTGTGAATTCACAATGCTGAGTGTACAGGAACAAGCAAAAAAGAGGTGCCAAGGTAGGTGATTGTAAATATCCACCTGAAGTTTGGTTAAGAAAAGCTCCTGCTACACAGCAAAAGTGTCCAAGTCCATTTGTAGCCTGAATGAATAACAGAAAAGGGGCACTGATCACACAACCATAATTTCAATCTTTTACACAACTTTGTCCAGCAGGCACTGGAAGTTCGCACCCTTTCACAACAGCTCCTCCCAGCTTCCACGGGGAACCCCAGGAACACAGCCACGGGAATTACCGCAGCCGCACATCAGTACCCCGTGCCTGCTGCGCATGAAGCCGCGAGACGAGGCCTGCTGATCGTTTCAGAGATGCTCACAGACAAATGTCCACTATTCAAATGGCTGATAACTGAGTTCCCTGACTGTCGCCTAACTATCTAATCAGACAATGTAGAAACTTTTCTAGACAACCTTGGTTTGGAAGTAGACTGACCAGGGGAGGTAGAAAAACAGGCTACCTTCTGAGTATCCAAGCTCTTTTCCATATCCCTTCTTACTGAACACAAAATATTACAATGTTTTAGTTTTCTAGTCAAACGCTGCACTCGTGGAGATGAACATCTACAAAGCAGAAGCACTTAACTTCTCTACAAAAGCACCGGATAGTGACTCACATGGGGAACCTAATCAGCCCAAGACAAACGCTTTCATTCATTTAAATTGGAACTACAAAGGCTCTACTGAAACTTATGGCATATCAGGGCTAGCCCTGAGCTATCACCGGGAAGTTTTTGCACTGATTAGGACTGGAATGGAGGGTGTTTGATAGGTTGGTTTCATAGATCCTGCCACGCACAACAGGAGCAGGGGCGCAAAGTTTAGAAATAGTTAGGAACTTCTCAAGAAGTTCAGCTTCCAGAGGAAGAGCTCCACGCAGCTGGACTTTCACCTCTCGAAGCTGGCCGGCACTCCTGCTGAGATAGTTTTCCAAAGAGCTGCTGAGAGGACAGACAGACACCCAGGCTCACCCGTGTCACCGAGGGGGGTTACGGCCTGCAGCCGGCTGCACGTTACCAGCACGAAGGCCAGACAAACACAAGGCAGACAAACCCGGGTTAACAGCACCCCGGCCCACGTGCTGAGCTCCTCACCCCCCTGTCTGCCCTATGCCACCATCGGTCACTTCGACGCCCACTCTGACCAAGCTTCGAGGAAAACACAGCAGGTGCGGAGAGGCGAGGCAGCCAGGACGGGCACCAACAAGGGGAAGAGCCACAACGTGTCAGCTCTCTCATTTTTTTAAGGCTTTATTTTTTTTTTTTCTTCCCCCTACACGGGCCTGGAAACGAG
>VXAL01004967.1:1647-48773 GCA_013399475.1 Chauna torquata | reverse complement strand
TGGGGTCCTGAGGAGAGCGAGGGGAGCACGGGGCGGGGGTGAGGACGGCGGGAGCCCTGGGAAGGCAGGACAGGCCTTGGGTGCAGGTCCGGATGTTGTCGAGGGGCAGGAGGGAAAACCCCACGCCAGGCAGTGGTCAGAGGAGATGTTCGTCCTCGCAGTCCCGTTCGCCTTGCCCTGACTGGCATGGAGGCCAGGCGGGAAGCACCTCTGCACCAGCTCAGCGCCCAGCTGGCGGGGCAGGGGTTTTTAATAGCGCTTTTACAGAGTTTGTATAGAACAGCCATCCACTTGGGATCAGTGCACTGCCCGAAGGAGTAGTGGGGACGTGAAACTACCGTTTGAGCTTAGCATTGGTACAAAGAAAGTGGACAAGTTAAAAAAAAAAAAAAAATGAAGAGTTGCATTACTGTTTCCAAGGATCCTAGGGAAGCAGCTGCACGGCAGTTCCAGTGTCCAACATGACGAAAACTTTGGGACAACATCAGGGCAGAGGGCTTGGACAGAGACCCTGCTTCATTCGTCTCTGAAGAACACAGTTCTGTCTGCTATTGTCCTGCGAACCCAGTGTGAAAAATGAGAGGATCCAGCAGTGATCTCTATCTGTACTGAAACAGTGACCATACCCAGCTCATCTGAAGCCTGACGCTGAATACACGCAGCAGCTACACTGCAGAATTTGGTTCTAGCCCATTTTTTGTTGAACTTCTGAAACTAAAAAGTCAGAAGTTTGAAATAACGTTGCTACCTTTGATATTGACTAGCCAAATGCTACGCTACACCCAATTCATAGTGGACAACACTAGAGTGAAGTTGAGCTCAGTCCCAAAACCTCTCGTCAGTTACACTGAAGTTGTGGCCCACAGTAGCAGTCAGCTGAACCTCAATCATCTTCAGATTTACTCTTCAAGCACTGGCAAAGGCGCAGCTCTTCCATCTCCTTCATTGGCAGACGCCCATAGTTCCCCATGGCAGTCAGAAAATAGCACATCACCACAGACATGGCAGCGTTAGAATTATCTGTGAAGGAAAGGAAGAAGACCTCACTACAAATTGTTGCTCAGTCCTCTTGCCTCCTTCTTCCCTGATTGCATCCTCTAGTCTTCTTGACCTAATAAACCTTTAAACCATGAAGAGACACTGTACTGATGTTTTACAGTGTTATCTGTCCTTGAACTAGTTAATAACATGTGTGATGTCCTGGGAAGGAGCAAGGAGAGCCATATGAGCTGTACGAGCGTCTCCTAAGTGTGATATGCTCAGGTAAGGCTAAGGAGGCCACATGGGAAAGTTCAGAAGCTAGTCAGCTTGTTTTGAACTAGTCAGCACGAAACACGTTTAACTGCACCAAAAGTGAAGTTATAAATCCATGCTCCTAGAGATAGAGTCATATGCAAAGAATGGGAAATTAGCTTGGAAAACAAAGGCTCTGTAGAGGTTGTGGGAGGCAAAGCGTGCAAGTAATTATGTACGTGCTGCTGGTGAGGTGCTGCAGCAGAAGAACTGGATGTTCACTTTCAACCGGAAAAAAATTATTCTGTGACATTGACAAGACCAAAATAATGATACTGCATGTAGTTCTTCAGAAGATGGTACAGAGTCATTGACAGAGAAAGCAAAAGAGAAAAAAGTGATCCAAGGTTTGAGGAGAGGGCTTTGCAATGAGACACTTCAACTGTTTTTAATTGAGCAAAAAGGAAACAAATTATTTGATTATGTTAATTTCACAGGAGAGAGTCGTCGGTACTTGAGGGCTTTTCAGCCTAGTGGAAAAGACTCAACTAGAGTCTGTGTCTGCAACCATAAAGCTGAACATAAAAACTACAAATACAGTCACTTATCAATAAATGCCTCCATTCTGAAGAAGACAGAGATCCTGTTTAAGTCTTTGAAGTTCTAGGCTGACCTTGGTTTTGAATAGCCCCCACTTTAAGTCAGAGCAGTTTTGCCAGTGTTTTAATTTTGAGCCTCCTTTCTTGAGCTGCCTGTTGGCTTCCCTTCAGCCACAGGTTTCATTCCAACCCCTGTTCCCTTTGCTGATATCACCCCCTCCATTCCCAAACCAATTTCTTTCATATAGCGCAATAGCAGGGTTTGCAGAAGAGTCATTGTAGGGTTGCTTACCCCTGCACTGTGCCAAGACACCGGACATCTTCGACTTGCAACAACGTTCTGTCTGTTGTGCGATGCCAGAACAGGGCATAAAATCTCTTTGATATCCACAGAGACAGTAATCCAATTCTGCCATTATTTTATTTATTTATTCAAGTTAGTTAAAGTATTATGGATCAAAATACTTCCCTTCCATAATTTTAATATTGCAGCTTTGGCATTGTTCTTATTGTTATTATTCACTTAGACCTACGTCAAGTTGCAGTACCTTGAAAAGTAAGCATTTAAAAAGGATATCCTTGTTGCAGACCCTTTTAGTTGCAATAGTAGGATGGGTGCCGCTCTAACGTTGTTCCTCAAAGGTAGTAATCAATCGTTAATCAAGTATTGCCAAATAGGCTTACTTTTCTTTTTTCAAGTTAGCAGACAACAGAAAAATTTACTCTCGGTAAAAGGACTTAACATCTCCAGTAGTGTTTCCCTGGATCATGAATTCAGTTCATTGTTTCCAAGTTATTTCAGTAAGAGAGAGTCCATAATGCCTATACTATTCTGTGTGATAATGTCTACATTGTGATTTGATAGCTGATGCTGTAAACCATTAATATCATAAAAGGCTTACGCAGGCAATGCAAGCATCCCACATGGGATTTCACAATGTTTAAATAGAGATTAGGTGGTTATTGCTTCCTGTATCAGAGAAGGAGAAGCAACATTGTCCTTTGAACATAAATAGCCAGTTTTTAGTCACAGCATTTAAAGAATATTATTTCTTCTTTGTTCAACTGAAAGCTGAGACTAAATGTGTTTGAAAACTTGTACAGTTCACAGGCAGCACCAGTACTGGGGAAAAAAAATCAAGGATTGAGTCACTGTCTACTGGAAAATCCAAGTCAGTGGATGATGTCAAGGGTATCCACATCCTTTTGGAGAGGAAAATTCAGATGGATTCACCATATCCTTAGGTTCCACACCTATATATCTGTTCTTCCAAGACCTGGAGTAGTTTTGTCACAGACACTGCAAGGTTTTGAGAATCACAGGTGATACTTATTAGGAAAAAATTTAAAAAGACATAGGGAAAGCTAGAAGCACTTTAGAAAGTGGGATTAAAATTCAAGTCTTGTCCAACTGGACCAGCAATTTAAGCTGGCTATCATTCTACACAATTCTATACTGTTCTACACATAAGCTATTCTATACATGCATCAGTAAAATAAGTGCATCATTTTGGGAAGCTAGAGTAAATGAAGGCAATATATGGCTGTAAACAAAAGACAAGTACTGGACAAATACGTACATAAGACTGTGATTTCTTGCTGCTGTACTTAGCTCTGGTGGGACATCAGGGAGAATAGCGTGCCAGCTTCTAATAGCATGCTTCAAATTGAAACACAGGCCAGCTGGGGAGAGTCTGCAAGAAAAAAGGGTGGTTTGGGGGAGTCTATTTGCTATAGAGAAAACTGAGGGAAAAAAATAATAATATATAATAATAGTTAAAGACTATCACAAAGTTGTTAATAAACTGTCCTCGGTAACCATTGGATTGGAGAATTAGTGCAGGGTTTAAATTGTAAGAGGGGAGCCAAGAGGGGCTACGTATTAAAAAAGATTCTCTTAGTGAAAGCACTGGAATAGGCTACAAGTGAGGTGGAAGGTGAAATCTTCAGAAGTTTCTGACAGTTTTGTACGACCGAGGGGGCTCTGCCATTCTGATTATCTCCGTGGGTGATGAGACTGAGAGCAAACGTCACTCCTCCGCCTCCAGTTCCCATCACCCACGCCAAGGCTAACCTTATAGAAGATCTCCCCTGCAATCTTGCCAGAGCTTCACAGGCAATTTCATATCTCCAGGCAGGTTCACATATACACAGGAATGGGTGATGGACTCTGACTAAGCTACAGGAGGGATGGGAGAGAAAACTGTAGCTGAATGACAATACCTCCTCCCTGCCGAATCTCTCAACACGGTAATCCACGCCAGATATTTGGAAGGGGTTGCAAAGCCTGTGTTTTGAGGGATGATTCAATCTCCACATACCTCTGCTCCCACCTCCTGTTGTTCACAGATGATGATGTGTATAAGCTTTACTGGAAATAACACTGACGTTTGTTCAAAGCCCTCTGCTGTTGTTCCCCTTGCAGCAGGACAGCTTTACTCTTTGCACCTGCTGCTCCCCGGGCCATGTCCGGGGCCGGGAGGGCTCAGCCATTCGGGACGGGGTGCAGCCGTGGCTCCACAGCTCATGCCGCAGAGAGGCACCGACAAACGGAGAGTCACAACCTAGGTGCGTTTTCTGGGGAACCGTCCCTAAGCAAGAGTAGTGGGGGCAGCAGCTCCAGGTGTTATCTTCGGAGCAAAGCGTGGCTACTGCCCTTCCCCTGCCCACCGCCTGGCTCACCGGAGCTGCCTGGGCTGTGCGGCTCAGCCGCGCTTCCCTCACACGCTCGGTTCCTTCCTTAGACTGATGCCACCAGGCAAGTGCAAGAGCTGATGATAAGCAAGAAGCCAGCCTCCAGCCCTTGCAGACTGGCCACGAGCCTGTCCCTGAACCTGTTGACTAAAGGTGAGAGCAGGTCTTATGTCCGTAGCTGCGAGAAGAGGAGGGGCAGTGCCAAAGACTAGGTACTTTTGAAACCGTTGATGCTATTGCCAGTTTCTTTTGTGCCCTTGCTCTCCTGAACACAAGGTGGTTTGGGACTTTCATTGCTCATTCATTTCTTCCTGCTACTACCACGTTTTGATATTTCAGGAGGCTCATAATCTTTTGGAGTTTTTCCAGAAGTTCACTTTGCTAACTGCAGCTTTTTACTGACTTGCTCCTACCGATGATATTTAATATCACATATACACGCATACCTTTTCATCAGGGCTGCCCCCCATCTGTTTAAGCTGCGTGCGAACAATTCAAGTATTCGTTTACTTGTTACCACTTACATTGCTTTCCTGCACTTCTTATTACCAGAGGTTTCCAGTATCATCACAAACAAAGATAATAAAGATGAACAAAATCTAAGGAGAACAAAACAAAGGAAATTTTCAGGATTTGCCTGTAAACAGTATTCACCATTAAGGTGGCTTCAGTTCTTGTGAGAGATATTTATAAAATAACGTCCATATGCATCAAAACATACCTGCAGTCAAATAACCAGTGCACAGGATGGAACATGAATAATGTTCACAGTTTTAAGGAGCTGCTAAAACAGACAAAACTTAGAAGAATCATTGTTTTCCCTCTATGCTCTGTTCTGAGGCCTTCCTCTGCAATACCTACAGGAGCTGAGGTGAGTAAGAAAAGATATTCAAAGCAGACAGCATGAAGGGAATCATGCGGTTGGATCCATCAAGTAAGAGAAAATCAAGTAACAAAGATCTCAGAGCTGCAATGAATAAGAATCCGGGTGGCATCCTCAGTTTTTCAATAGCCAGCAACTGTATAAAATAGGATAATAGTATAGAAACTGGAAGTTAAAGAAAAATACTGAAAGGTTTGTCTTTCTTTGGGATAGATCTTAGTGAGATGTTGGGCGCCTTCCGTTGTTTTCACTAATGCTTGGAGCTCATAAACAGCTCCCAACGTGTACGCGTAACTCAGACTGCTGCACCTGTGCAGAATCTTACTTATAATTAGCTTGCTTAACATTTTTGCAATTTTTTTTCATGGTTAAAAACATGTTTTATGCCAGTTCTCCCCTTGGATGGGACTTTGATGAGTATTCACGCAGACACACTTTGCAAGTTGAAAATTTCACAGAATGACAAACTGAAGCAAATGCTAGTGATGGTTCACATAAAATATCTCCTGAATTCATAGGATTTTTGGTGAAGGGCATTGGAAACACTTGTCTTGAGAATAAGTCATTTTGACCTGGAATCACCCAGAGACAGCAGATTGTGAACCCTATGTGTTCATCCTTACAGAATATTTTTTTTTCTCATGAGTTAGCTATTTAACAGATCACAATACATAACTGTACATGCAGAAACAAGGAGTGTGGTACCTTACCAAATCGGTACTACCGTCAAATTTACTATAGTTATTATCCATGCTAGAATGTGCTTAATCCTATTCTTCATTTGGACTACAAGTTTAATAGACAGAGGGACAATCTCACCTCTCATATGCGAGTAAAACCCTAGCATCTCCAATAACAAATGGCAAAGAAGGGAGCAGCGGACCTGCTGTGGCTGAGAGAGGAGGGCACTCTCTTCTGAAGGGGTGACATCCATCCGTCCCTGCAAAGCCTAAATGAATTCTTGAGGATTTGTCATCCTACTGTTGAGGACAGCTGCCTTGTGGAAACAACTGTGGCTACATGCTGAAGTTACCGTAAGGGCATGGCTACAGCCAGATGTTTAGCACTTCCAGAGCAGACATATTTCGGGGGGAGGCAGGGAGAAGGACGGCAAGGAAGAATAAACTACATAATCACTGCACAGATAAACAAATATTAATAAACTCCATAAAAAAAATGAAATGGCAATAGCTATTTGAGTATATAATTGACACAATGAATAAAACTAAGCAGATTATCTGCTGAAGTAATGTATATTTTTCCATCAAACCAATCAGTGCTGAATAATGACTAGCATAATATATCTGGGTAAATATAAGCACTTCTTGTTTCCATAAGATAACAACTAACTAATCAACACACATTCAAACCAGAGTACAAGTATGATTAAAAATAATAATAATAAAAAAAAGCAGATAATATGGATTCGTTTGAACAACTTAACCATTTGATTAGAGACACTGGCATGATCTTTCCTAGTTACCCCATTCTAGGATGGCAAGCACGTCTATCTGCACAAAAAAAGGCACTAAATGATTGGAGGATAAATCAGAAGAAGATTAGGTATTTTGCATGGCATTTTAAAATGCTTTAATTACGCTGTAATTAACAACCCTGCATATTAAATTTATAACTATAAAATATAACCAGACAAATTATAGCGACCCACCCTTCATAGCAGTACACCCAACTTTATGGATGCTCATCTCGTATAATTTAATAAATTTAAAATAGGTGCTCCCTTTGTCTACAAGGACAGACAGGTGGTGAGGTTCTCCCGCTGAGATGTGAACACCTGCCAGCACATGCAAGGACAGATATTTAGAGAGAGCAAATAGCTGAGAAGTGATTCACTGTGTTCCTACCAGCAAAATGAGAGATCTCATTTGCTTCCGGTCTGGCAGAGACAAATATCACGCTCTTGGAAAGCTAGAAAATGATTCAGTCTCCAGACTTCTGTCCTGAGATGTGGGACCCAGTTTCACCAGTATCGCACTGAGCAGGCTGTGCTAACCGCCAGCAGTTATTGCAGTGGCTCATATTTGCTCCTCTGGAGTTCTTCCCTGGTTTATTCTGTAGATCTTTGAATAAAATGGGCCACCAGAGCAGAGGTTAAGAGGGTTTGTACAGGAATGCGGTGGCAAGGAATGTTTTGTGTCCTGTAGTGTTGCAAATACTCTTAGGAACTACGCTACTGCAGTCACTGTGAGTTGTTTAATCCAGTTTGGGGGAAGGAATGTGTCCCTGGCTTCGGCACCGTGTCACTTCTCTAAAGCAGTTGCAAGATGTTTTTTGCCATAGATGTTACACCGTTGACCAGAGTCATTGAAAATAGAAACAAAAACCTCTCTGGTAGCTGCCAGTAACAGCTCTGTAGTCCAAGAGCTGGTAGCCCCTTTGACAGTTCCTAAATCAGTCACATGGTTTCATATGGAAAATTTTGCACTGAATATTGATTGTTAAATGCTAAACTTTTTTGACATATAAAAGAGATTTTGCAATGTGTTAGTTCTCCTACCATTTTAAATCTAATTTTAATAATCTTTTTCTTTTAAAAGTCCCTGTTTTTGGGGGGTTTTTTTGTTTGTTTTGTTTTTTGATACGAACAGGCCCAACAACTCTATGCTAAGGATGCTGCTGAGAGTTTCTAAACACTCTCTTGGTCCTCATAGAGAAGCTGTTAAAGTATGGGCTGGATGGGCAGGCATGAGGTGGACTGAAAACTGGCTGAACGGCTGTGCCCTGAGGGTGCTGATCAGTGACGTGAAGTCTAGATGGAGGCCAGTAACCGACTGTGCACCCAGGGGTCAATACTGGGTCCCATCCTGTTTAACATCTTCATTAATGACCTGGATGGTGGGGCAGAGCGTACCCTCAGCAAGTTTGCAGATGGCACAAGAGTGAGGGGAGTGGGTGGTACAACAGAGGGACATGCTGCCGCCCAGAGGGACCCAGACATGCTGAAGAAGTGAGAGGAACCTCATGAAGTTTAGCAAGGGTAAGTGCAAAGTCCTGCCCCTGGGGAGGAACAACCCCAGGCACCAGGACGTGCTGGGGGCCATCCACCTGGAAAGTGGCTTTGCGGAGAAGGACTTGGGGATCATGGTGGACACCAAGTTAAACATGAGCAAGCAAAGTGTGCTTGCCGCAGAAGAGGCTCATGGTATCCTGGGCTGCATCAGGAGCGTAGCAGTGCTCTCTCTTCTATGGTGTTCTGCAGAGGAGATAAGCTGGTGAAACTTCATGTGAACATACCTGCTTGAAAGAGAATCTGATGTTCCCCAGGAGAAAAGAAGTTACTCCACACAGTCTTAGCAGCAGTCTGGAAATTTCATAAATTGCCTGTTAACAAGGCTTCGTATAGCTCATCTGCAAATAGTTTAACAGCATTTTCTCCCAGTAGTTCCAATTCTGATTCCTGTAAACAGTTACCGTATGTTACCTGACAGGCTGTGTGATGAAGATAAGTGACCGTAGTAAAGAAGCTATCTTTTTTTTTTCCTAGGAAGAAGGAATGATCTCTATCAGCTTGGGGAAAAAAAAAAAGCAAATCTTAGCCATGTATTTCTGTGCCCATAATTTCATTACAGAACAAGGACAGAATCAGTTTTCAGTGTGCACAGAATGTTTACCGTTGGAGAAATCATAGGGAAAGAACACTGAAATCTAATCAAGTGTCAATGAATAAAAAGTTATTCCTTGGTAAGTTACTCCTGGAGTTGATAGTGCTATTTTAGACCTTGTTCTTTGATAAACAACTAACATCGTATCAAACAAAATAAAATTAGTTAGTTAGAAACTTAAGTATGTTTCTATACAACAGTCAAGGTCTCTTGCTGTTGATCATAGACATGTTAAAAAACCATTCATTATGCATAGCTTTTAAGTTCAATGCCAGTGTTATTTTGCTTACACCCTTATTACACTGCTCTGTAAAGTTACCTTCATAATTAATTTCTACATGAAGGGCAATTCATTTCACTTATATTAAGCAATTTTACAGTTTATGAGAAGTAACCCAATGCCCTGTTCCTCAACACGCTTTCCATCAAGTATTTATGTGCAACTGGAGCCACGTTGTCTCCCTCTCTCTCCCCCTCTCAGCTGAACTTTGCATAGACCCCGGCAGTAGTTGATGCTTTTGTTCCTGTTGCAGACCTGTCCATTTTCTGGTGCTTGCAATACCTCAATTTTTCACTACGTAATTAGGGTCAGATCCTAGTTCCTTGAATTAAAGAGCATTTGGGCTCTCCTTCCAACAAGCCCTTCTACTCACTTCTTGCAAAACAAAGCTGTCACATGCATTCTTTAGATGGTGTTGGATTACATTACACCACTTGACCACACTCGCTGTGCTAAGATAATTATGTCAGGTATTTTGCTGATAAAAATCACCATGGCATTAATGCATGCTGTACAGCTCTATTAATTCATGCCAGCAGAAAATCAGGCACTCAGTAAGAATTTAGGGCCAGATACAATGCTCAAAGTTGACGTAAGAGTTCTCACCAGGTTAACTAGCATTTCTGGAAGTTCTTCAACGAGGCAGAAGTAAAAGGACCAAGGAATAAGCAAATTTACTTCCATGAAGGTATCAGACAAACTTTCTCCCACTTACCTAACTGTTCATTATCATGTACAAAAAAGGTACGTCCTTTGCAACAGTCTTCACTTTGCTGACGTGCTGTACCACAGGCGGCTCATACAGTACCCTCAAGCACTGTTACTGGCAGTACTACAAGCCCAGATAAATTGTGCAATGAATCAAACTCATTCTCTTGCACTAGAAATTCCAAGGAGTTTGCAAAGGGCTAGTCAGGAGAGGGAAAAAAAACCTGTTCACTGTGGAGTTTTACTGAGACTGAACTTTGCCCGAAGTGTTTGCTGACATGTAAGCGGGCTCGCTGCTCTTGGACCCTATGCAGAGAAATTCGCTCCTGCAAGCCCTTGGCCACCTGAATGAACTAGCTGCACAGGTTGGCCCTGTAGCTTCTCAGTGTTACGTGGCCTTTCCAGATCTGCAGTAAGTTCTTAGAGTCTGAAACAGAGAAGCACAGAGCAAACGGAGAAGCAGCTTGTGGGGCAGAGCACCCACCAGTGGTGGCCCGGTACCCAGCGAGGTCCCTGCAGAGCACTTCAGCTGGCTGATCACTGCACTGACTGCACCATCCCTATCCAAACGGGCCATATAAGAACTCCTTAGAGAGAACATTTGGGGTAAAAACCTTGCTCTCCACACTAAGATTAGTTTTCAGTAACCACCTTGACTTTAAAATTACTCTTGATTCACCTCATTACAACAAAGTGAAGTTTACTGTGTTTCTTGGATGATAATATATGCTATTTCTTTCACCAGGAGCAGCGCATCATTTTCTCACTCTACCAATGCTTTTGCTTTGTATACTGATTCCGCACCACAGATTATTAAAGGATGGAAAATCATGCAATAGCCACATCTCCAGATCTTATCAGAAGATTTTTGGGGATTAATTGCACATTATAACTTCCTTCATGTACTGCATATCAAGTATATATTTATGGTATTTTATTGTACATGAGTAAAACTGCATGAAAATGCTGTTTTAATGCAAAAATGGAGGAAGTCTCAGAAAAATACTACATCATACAAAACAAATGCAGTACAACAATCTAATAAATCAGTGTTCGTGCAAGGTGACTTGTTTTGTCAGCTGAGTGCCTGAAATGCTATCTAATGTCTCTGTGGAAATGGCTGAAAGAAACAACAGATGTCTCACATTTTTGTCTTTCATGTCTTATTAAAATCAAGAGAAGATGGAAAGGCAAACAAGAGATTAATCATCATTTCTCTCTCCCTGGAAGAAGTTCCTACGAATACCGCCTACAATAAAAGGCAGCAATAACTGAAAGACAAAAAGCAATTTAGATAATGTTGAGCATTAATAAACCAAAGAGTTCATCGACAACACTATTCCCAAGGATAAAAGGTAGAAAGAAGCAGAGAAATTCTGCTACTTTATTCAGATAAACAGCTTGCAGTGCCACTGCAGCCTTCAGCATAGCCATCTTGTATTATATCCCCCCAAAGCATTCAGCTGAGAAATTCAGAATGAGATGCTTGTGATCTGATTTGTACTGGATACTTCTGACTCAACTGTCTCATTCAGATGTGCAGCTGTGGCCTCTGATCCGCATCCCTGATCTGCAGGGATGGGAAAGCTGTTACCTGAGTGGGGCTCAAGTTACTTTGAGCTTCTGGTTTGATGTTTGCAGCAGAACTTTCCACTACCATCACCTGTCTCCAGCTCCTACTTTCATCAGCTCCCTGTGCTGCCTTGTATGTGAAACAGCAACACTTGCCATTGTTAATTATCTGCTGAACAGGGAATGTTAAAATTTACTTCACATTGCTATGGTAGCCACTTATGCTTTGCGCTAGAAGCCAAAGCAACCCCCCAGTCCCTTATTCTATTATTTTCTCCTTCTGTTCCTGAAGGAACATGGATACGTAATTTACATTGGCTGTACAAAGCATCTCCTGATAAGATGAAAACACCGAAAATGCACTTGCAAAGAGCAACACAAGCAGCATTTCTAAGCCCATGTTTCAATTCTGGGAAAAGCGAGAGTGAGCGAGCACCTTTGTGGGGTCAGAAATTCAACCAATGACCCCTGTGGGTGCCACCGTGTGCTTGGCGTCACGCAGCCCGCTGGCAGGCTGGCGATCGCGGGCAGCGTGCGCAGGACACGCTGCGCTGACCACTGCGCTGTTCCCACGGTGGCTCCTTCAGGCTGCCGTTTCCATCGCCATCCTCCCCACGGCTCGTGCTGCTGCTGCACATTCGTAGGCAAAGGGCCAAGTGTTAAACTCTGAATCATCACCGGCTGCATACAGAAGTGCTCGACAAAACATTAGAGAAAAGAAGCCGGTGCAGGAGATCAGACTGCTCTGTAGTAAAAGCCACTTAAAGAAGATGTGCAGAAGTCCAGCTGAGATACTAAATAATCACCCTGGTCTTGCATTCCTGAGCTGAAATTCTGTAGAGGAATTCACACAAAATAGCTTAGCTTTGGTCTTAGAAATGTTATGCTTCAAATAAAGAAACTGAAGAGACCGCATTTCTTTCCCTGGTTGTTTTCATTTAAGGCCTAGATCCAAAGGTGTTGACACCGAAGGGCCATGCTGGTGCAAACCGTCTCTGAAAACTGAAAAACCGTCTTTAAACCACAGTGAATGATCTCATAGGTAATGCCAGAAGCTATAGACACTGAAAAAGGTTTGGTTGGCGGGTGGTGTACGCCAGCAAATCTTCACAGAACACTGTCCTCAGGGACTGTCAATTAAGAGAGCCATGGAACAACTTAAAAACTGTAATTGACTAATTTTTTGGTGTTCCCTACAAAGATGCAGCACAGTGTTTACACGAAAATGCATGGGAATCAGAACATTTCTGTACATACTGTAAATGCTTTCAGACTAAATGAAAAGCAGGTCTCGTGCAAGGTACAAGGGCTAGTCATTATAAGGGCTAGTTTGACTTTGTATATAGCATTGCCAAAAATACCATGATTCAGATTAAAGACTTCATCAGCAAGTTTCTGCCTAAAGCCAAATTTCTGGATTATTTCAGTGTTTACATTGCCAATGATTTTGGATACCTTAAGAAAAAAATATCTTTTGGTTGAGAATCTCTAGCATCTCTCTATTGCTCTTAAAAGCTAACCAGGGATGCTGGTGGCATCCAGGAGGTGCCTTGGCCACACAGTTTGGTTTTGTCAAAGCAGAAGGTAGGGATAGAAGCAGCACCTTAGCTGGAGGTACCTGGAGATGGGCAGTGACAGGCTTTTTACCTTAGGAGGATGCAGCAAGGACATGGCCCATATTCCTCGCCATGGCTGCCCTGGGATGCAGGAACTCCTCCAGCTACTTCTTGCCACCACTGGCCTAGAAGAGGATCCTGCCTTGTGCTCCCACCCTGGAACCTGCACAGTGGGGTTTGGGAAGGCTGGGTCTGCTGGGGAAGGTGAGGTGAGGAAGGGTAGGGTAAGAGGGAGAGGAGATGGAAGAGCAGAAGAAGGGATGGGAGCAGCGGGCGGCAGAAAGGCAAGAGGAGATGGAACATACTGGGGCTGTAGTAAGCAGGAGGAGATGGAGAGAGAGCCACTTGCAGAGGAAAGCATGGAAAGAGAAGGGGAGAGCAGCTGGGAAAAGCCAGGAGGTCAGAGAGTGGCACCAGGGTCCATGACACCCAGACCCATTGCCCAGCAGAGGTGGACCCCATTATTTCCAAGCCTCATATTCCTCCTCAGCCACAGAGCCCACGGACAAAGCAAGCATCTCCATCACCTCCAGTGGGGTGTCCATGCTGCAGTGAGCCACCCACTCTGGCCACCAGCCCCTCCAGACAGCAGCTTTGAAAAACTCATCCTTGCTGATCACTCACGATGTGGGGAAGCTCAGACTATTCCTGACTGCCTATCCCTCCTTCCCCTAGGTTTTAATAGGCCAAAACTTCAGAATTAGCACCCAGAAATATAACCTCAGGTATTACCCAGATTTGAAGTGCTTGCAAGTTTGTTGCCACAGCAAGCCTGGCTTGCCTTATCTGTACGCTTGAGGACAGTCTTTGTTATGTGATCACAATTTTCCCTGTGGGACATACCTTATTCCTTCCACTGCCACAATTAACAGCAGCCCTGCCCATCTCATTGCAGGAACTGGAGGATGGGCAATTAAACACCAAAGCCTGTAAGCAGTAGTTAAGGCAACATGCTAAAGACAGTACTTTTTTTTAAGCTAAGGTTACTGTTTGCATTATCTAAGAGCTTTTGTATTATTTGTTGACAGTATAACTCCATTTTCTACACCAAATATGATTTTTCCTGGAAAACAAGGAGTTAAGGTCTAATTTTAGGCCTAGATTTACGGCACAAGCTAAAACTTCCTTCCTCATAGCAGTAAGCAGTTGCACATGTGAATTAAAAATAAGACTGAGTACATCAGGTGTTATACTTTATTCTTGCACTTTTCAAAACGAAGCATGCCAGCTAAGCAATCCCAGATAGAATAAGAAAGCATCACCTGGCTACTTACAGAAAACCCATCCTGCTTCCCAACACATTAGGAAGAAATACCAGAAGGGAGTTCATTCCTACAAGAGCCACTTGAGCCTGAGCATGGTGCCCTGATGTAAAGAGCTACATGTGAGCGCTGAAACCACAGCATTAGCTACGTAGGTAGCACCCTGGCTATGGCAGGAAACAGCCCCATTTCCCACTGCTGGCTACACTGTAGGACTGCTCTCTGCAGGAGTGCTCCATGCTCTTCTGTACATCCTGATCCACAGCTTCAGCATGTTTTCATTCTCCATTTGGATTTTTAGATATTTATGTGAGTTACCCTCAGACTTATTCAAGCAGGTTGCATTCCCATCAACTCCAAACCATCCAGGAAGGATAATCAGAGCACAGTGTAACGGCCACATTCCCTCACACGAGATGTAATGAACATTTGGACCAGAACAACTGCAAAGTTGTCACTGCAAAACAGCAATCCCTGCTGCAAGAAGCTTGCACAGCTCAGTAACACTCGTGAAGCTTCTCTGGTCTCTGCCATGAAGCAAACAAAACAAATCCTGTGTGATGAGTCTTCCCATGGCTTTCATTTCTGGATCCTCCAGTTAGAGAAAAGCCTTAAAGATTGTGATTTCCAAAAAAAAAATCTGAACATTAATCCACCCAAAGTCAGCTAAGGCCTCTAGGTGGTATTGTGAGACAAACACAAGATTACTACCCTTTCAAGGAGCCTAAGTTAGGTGCTCAGCATTGCAAATAAAAGATTTGGGTCTGAGCACCCTAAACAAAGGATGTAATCTTGGCAATTTCTCAGCGGAGCAGAAATTTACAGCAGCAGGTGCAGGAGAAAGGGGAGCACAGCCAAGGGGACATTAACCCCTTTGTTAGCCTAGGCTGGTACAACACACATTCTTGTTTCATGACAGGGTTACAGCTGTAAGTTTGAGCAGGGGGAGATGCAGAGCTGCTTCATTTTCTGCTGCCACTGCAAGCAGGCCATCCTTTCTTATGGCCCTGCTCACGTGAGACTACTGGGGCACGGTATCCATCCATCAGGCTGTGCAACACCATCCTGGTCCAGCTCCAAGAGGTTTGCAGACTGGCTGTTTGAACAGGCATAGTGTAACCTCACAATAAGAATATCACACTGATGCTTACATCATGGCTCTGGGTCCCACACCAGATCGACCGACCTACAGCCACAACAGCTTTCGCAAAAAAATCTGCTGTTCCTCCCAGCAAACAAGTGCTGGAGTGCACACACACGCCTGTGAGACTGTCTGGAGGTAGAACAGCCAAGAACAGGCAGTCTTTAGTGAACAGATTTCTTCGGAACAAACACTTGGCAAAAAACACGTATGTTTTACTTCCTCAAGAATGATGTCTGCAACTAGCATGCACTTATTAAGCTGGTAAAGAAGGCATTCTGGTGTGTGTTAGTAAAAAAAATAGGTGCTCGTGTTGTGTAGGACACAGTCCAACTTGACTAGCTGGTCTGAACAGCATGATCTGCCTTGTCAAAACAGCACTTGACTTTTACAGAGGAACTAGCTGTATTTTATGGAAGTAAGGGCAGATCCTCCGATCAAATCCACTGGCAAGAAGAGTCTGGAAACAAAGGCAGCTTTCCGAGGTGAGAACCACTGCCTGTCTCAGTGAGCTGCCACTGCTGGTCTCAGAGCTCCCCTACCCTGCAAGCTCTGGTGTAAGCATCACAGTTAGTAATAAGTCTGAAGCCCATGGCGAGCTAGTCCCTGTTCTTACGCTTTCAGCTAGAGAACAATGGACTGTAGTCAAAAAATCACTACGAATTCTGTTTCACCCACAACTCAGGTATACAAGTCAGCAGCACTGACAGACGCCGGCACCTTTCTTTCTAGAATTTTATTTGCTATTTACACTAGCAAATAACCTTGACCCAGTCTGAGTTGGAAACCTAAAGATGAACAGTTTTCTTTTGAATTTTCATCTCATCTTATGCCATCATACCAGAACACATTCCCACACATCCCAACCTACTAAAAGCTGGCCACATTTTCAATAAATATAAATGTTCTTGTTCTGCTGCTTCTAATGCTCTATGGCTTTTGTCTCTAATCTGTACAGTTAATATCTAAGTAATGTTTTCAAAACGTGTCTTGCTGTGAGTTCCAGGTTAAGAACCAACTGGCTTTTGTCAAACATCAGAAAAATCACCCTCCCATTAAGAACACAGGAGAAAAATATCTTCAAAATACTCAGTGCTCTCCAGTTCTGATGTCTAGCATAAAGCCACCTGCCTCAGCGGGACTACATCAAGTTCGAGGTGAGAACAAACAGTCAAGTAGTACAGGTTGGACAGAAGTGGATCTAACAAACAAGAGGTCAGATCAGATCACGTTAGGAGTGAATTCAACAAGGTGGGCAATATTAAACAGCATAGTAAGGATCAGCCTTCTAGTGTGTACTTTGTCTCCCCCTGCCTTCCTGCCCTCTTCGTTTCTTTCACCTGCTCAGCAGACTGAAAACAACACTGATGTGGTATTTTTCAGCTACCTTCAGGCTCCAAGGTTACTCTGTTAATGGTGCCCACTCTTTGGAGCTAGAACAGGGATTCTCCACCTGGAATTGCTCAGGGTTGCATTCAGTAACCAGTTGTTTGTATTAAAATGACACCTATCCAGCTCTAGCTAAACCCTAGACTCATCATCCTAGCTGCCATAAAAATGCTTGGAGATAGTGTATACCAATTAAGCCTCTCCACCCCCACCCACCTCCCAGAAAAAGTCAGCTTCAATAGATAATGCAAATAGAAACTGGTAGAAAGGAAGCACTACCAGTATTGTCATTAGAGCGCCTCTGTTGCTGTTTTTCTGTCTCCTATTGCCTATCAGCAGCCTTTGGGCTCAAGGCTTCGGACCTTTTGTCCTTGCTTTGGCGCATTCAACATGTGGGATTCATCACCCTCATAAGGGTAGCATCTGCTTTTAACTATGCAGGAATTCTATAAAGCATTGTTATCATTGCTCCAAGAGGGGAGATCTACTGGCATGAATCACAGAGATTAATCCTGAAAGTCTTCTTTCAGTTCATAGGTCTGAAGTATTTCTGACAGATCAGTTAAAAGATGCATTAAGGCAGATTATAACTCTCATCAAGCCCAAGAATCGCTTTTCTTTCCTTGACTTCTGCCCACCGGAGCAAATCCAGAGCCACTAAGTCAGCTTGTTGACATACTAGGGCAGGAGTAACTGAAAAACACTAGTAAAAATACATCACAAAAGCTCTACAATAAAATTCTGTATCTTAACATTGCAGATATTTACAACAGTCATTCTTCATCATTACTTCATAGAGTTGCTCAGTACTCTGAGGAGCCAGGAATCACATGCACTTCTATCTTGAATAAGAATAATCTAAAAATGTCTCTCTACGGCCGTTAATTTGGAGAACTATATTCAGGGAACAAAAATCAGCTCTACCTTCCACTAAATTAAAATCAACAGGATAGCTGCAATAGAGGATGGTGACAGAGAGCCTGCTGTTGAAATACTAGTATTACAACAAGAACGATTGCCTTCCCCACAGTGTTTTGACACAGGTCAGGAGAGAATTTTCAAGTGAAAAGAGGTGTATAAAGGGTGGTTTCTCTACCAAAGCCTCCAGACTGCCCCCATGGGAACAGGGAGAGACCCAAAATTGCTTTTACTAAGACAATTGTGTGCCTCCCCTGCCATCAGCAGGTGCTCATACACAGGCAGGACTCCACAGCATTTCTTTCTCCTTCACTCAGATAGATAACACAGGCTAGAGATGGACAAGCTGTCGATGATTCATCTCCCCTAAATAACACCACTTATCCTATGCAGCCAAGTTTACTCTTATGTCATTATGGAATCCCTGGACACTTACAAGTATGAAGACTGCATTCACTAATGCTTCAGCCAATATTCTGTGTATATAATTCAAAGTTAACTGCATGACTGATTCATGCTGAAGGAGGACGGCCTATTATCCATCCTGGGAATAAATGTAGGTGCTGCATAAACATACTTAGCTGTCAAATACAAACTGGATTATGGTTTTATTCTTATATAAATAAAACACCAGCTCTCTCCCATAATGGTAAACAGGAACAATATTTAAAGGACCTAAAGTACATGATGAGCAGTCTCAACCATTTTACAAAAGCAAATGTAATAATAGAGGAAGAGAGGGGTCTTATAAAAATATTATAATGAAAATGGCATTCAGAAATCCATTAGCAAGTGACTGTGCTTCATCACAGCACTAGAAAAGTATTTTCAATGTAAGCAAAGATCTTTGCTTTTAAAATCCTTAATGAAGATGTAAAGTACTAAAAGCCACTGGGAAGTCTTAAAAAAAATGAAAACAAGACCATGTAACAAAGCTAACACCTTGGTTCATAATGGATTACAAGTCGATACTGTTGTTCTTGCCTACATTACTGCAGACTACCATTATCTGAGTGAATGATACTACAAAACTCACCTACATTTTTTTCTTGGCCTCCTTATTTCTAGTAAGATTTGCTTCATTTATTGATCTTTCTGATGGGTACCATAGCAATGGATAAAACATGACCATTTATTTAAACTGCCTTTTATTAAGGTAAACAAAATGCATTTAGGTGAATAGTCAGAACACTAAGAAAATATAAGATAGGCACTGAAAAAAGGTAAGGAGAGTACTTGCAGAGGATTGGCTTTTGAAACCTGCACTTTTGGCAGGAAATGCAATGTAATCTGCATAGGCAAAACCCCAACCATTTTAAAGGAGAAATTTAGGATTCACCAGGTGCAGAAGCTCTTAGGTGGGCAAAGGGATCCTGTATCCTGTAGCAACATCAGGAGTTCAGAGCCACCCAGTACAGGTGGTGAAAGCACTGCCACTTACAGACTTCTTCAAAGCATCTCACAGCAAGAGGAAGCTTTTTCCCAGAGACGTACAATTCAGACAAAACCTGTGATTTTTGATATGGCTGCAGATATTTGACAAGTATTCACCTTCTGTCATTTTGTTGTCAAGTATGGCTGTAACACTCTGTTGTGCAACCACTGAGGAATGCAAAGGGCAGTTTATAAGGGCAGAGCTTCACTTGGAACAACTCATTCAGTAGCACTTTGCTTACTCTGTCACTCTAAGGAAAAGAAAATGCCTTAGAAGTTGCAGAGCCCTTTACTTTACCCTTTGCCACAAAATTAAGTGAGGAAAACCAAGCTGAAGACTCATTTGTTAATGCAAGCCACAATTACATGGAGAATGGCTTCAGAGAAAGTGGTATCTGAGAAAGGAGAGACCCACATTTTCAAAAGCCTGCATCATTTGGAGTGTCTTCTACAGCAATGACAAGTCTCGTGCCTGGGTTGGTAATGCTGCACAGCTCTCCTCAGTAAGTCATCTCCCACCACCATGCATGAACCAGCACAGCCATGCTGAGAGTCCTGCTGAGCCCAGGTTCCATATGCAGGGAGCTGTGCTGAGAAGCACCAGGGATGCACCAATGCCTCCCACTGCTGGGGTGACACGTGGCCCAACAGGAGGGCACATCCTTCCACCTGGGCAAGCATTTCTGGCATATGGCATGTTCCAGCTCTCATTGCTGGCCTGTACAAGAAGCTTTTCTATTTAGTGCGAGTCTTGCATTTTAATTTACTTACTGATGCAACGGCACTGTCTCCATTCCTCTGGATACTGACTGCTTGCAGGCACGCTCAGTCTGCAGTACATTGCACCGTTGGGCAAGTTGAGAAAAGCAGTCCTACAGCCAACAACTAAAAGTTAACTACACGGTTAGACCTGAGCCCCAGGAGATTTACAATAGGAAATAAAATCCCTGGAAATAATCAGGCCTAAAAGAACCCTCAAGGTCTCACCTTGGCTGTCATTCCATTAGAAGTCCAACATACCTCTGGCCTCCTGGGTCACTTTTGATACAGGCAGCATCTGTTCCCATTTTGCACTTTCTGAGTAGGTACACAAGTAGCACAGCCTCCTTGCACCTGCTGGCAGTGCAGAAAAGGTTAATATTCAGCCCTAAACTGAAGTAATGTCTCAGAGCACTCAATTATCTTAGATACATCTAAGTACACATTTCTAAGGTGAAAGAAGCCAATGTGAGATCACACAGCTGCAGAAGGAATGAGTAATTTTATTCCTTATGCTCAATCAAAAGAAAAGCCAAAGTCTCAAGTGTAGCAAAGTTGATGAATTATGGCATTAAAGTGGATCTTGCATTTGAGTAAAAAAGATTGCAGCAGACGTTCAGGGTTGTGAAACTATTGCATATGCACTCCACAGCTTAATGAATAGCATAACAATATATAGACATCAATTGATTATATAAATTACCATAATGATTTCATACACTGTAGCTACTATAAAGCTGTTCACTGTTTGCTTTGTCTTCTGTCAATGCCCAGCAGTAACTGGTTACGTGTTGATTTCTACCTGCACAAGAGAGAAGTTAACAGAAGTCTTACCTGGGAGTCAGTCATATGACTCATTTTTAAATGGTTGGTAAGAAGCCCTCAAGTGTGCTACTTCAGCCTTGTGAATGTTAGTATGCATTTCTTCAGAGGTCTGAATTAGTCCAGTTAATTTTTGCCATTCCAAGTTTACTTCACCATTTACCATGGCACCTTAACAGCCCAGATTCTGAAGGCAGGATACGTAGAAAGCTTTCTCACACCAAAGCTCTTTGTACACAACCATTCTGGTCTGATCTTCTGCTACATAGGGTGCTTGAGCTAAAAGACAACATCCAGGATGCCCTGTTCAGCCCTACGCATCATCTCACACAATGCCTTTCACAGACTTATCATGCTTCCTTTCAGGACCAGGTAGACACAGCTCACTCTTACCCTGGTTACAAAGCTACAAATATGCAAAGCCAGTGGTTAGAAGGTATCTAGCTACCTATTCACTGCGCCAACCTTACCTTATAGGTTAAATAGCTTTTCTCTCCCTTGAAGCTCTTTGCTCTTCATAAGTATGCATTGAAATAATTTCTCCTTTTCCATTCTCATTTTGATAAGATGAGCAAGCAAAGCTGTCAGTCTCTCTGAATCATAGGCTCCCCATCACCAAACGTCTTCTAGCCCTTTGCTCACTTGTCACACTCCCCTGCTCCTCCTTCACAGCACACAGTCAGTTGCTTCCTTAGCAAGGAAACACAGCTCAAGTACCCCTTGTTCCATGAACTCTGCATAGGCACCATGACTAGCAAGTGCCTGGCAGGAGGTGCTCTAAGCTTGACTCAAATGCTTGGGCTTTAACATCTATATTGTATTAAGATCACTGTGTAATGAAGTACAGGCTCTATCTTTTACCTTCATGCTTAGTTTCCAGAAAGGCAGTACCTGCTTAGGATCTCTGCTCAGAGGAGAGAGTCTATCCAGTTCTCCACACCCAGCACCTCATGACTTAAGCAATCCCTTCCAGAGCTCACTCTCCAGGTACCCTGCAGTTTACTTATGCAAGGATTCATAGCAGTCAAAAGCAGAAATTTCCTAAGCAATTTTGTATAAAAACTGTTATTTGAGATAAACTGCAATGTATAAAAACTAAGGTGCTGCAAGCCAGCTCAGTAGTTAAGGTAAAAACTCAGATCAAGATACACACACCGGTAATACAAGGTGAGACAGAATCCAGCCAAACACAGAAGACACAAACCAGAGAGATACTCTGACCAAGCTGAGGTGAACTGAAAGAAAACAATCCCTTCTGTGGGGCTATTTTAAACAGTCAGAGTAACCACAGGTGTAGGTAGGAGCTAGGGAAAGGTCTTGCTTCCCCAGTAATTGCCAGGTGGCTTCAGCTGGGACAGCTCAGGTCCCAACCCAGGAGCCTGACGCTCATCAGTCCATCAGATGCTGAGAGCAGCGTGGCTCTGCAAGCCTCTTTGCAACAGCTTTCAGAGCCCTGCTTCTAGAGCTCCCTATCTGCCTTTTCCCTCAACATCTCTATTTCGCACTACTTGCTCCTTTTCTTTTTTCCCTTTTTCAGATTTTTTTTTTTTCATTCCCTTCACAAACTGGACAGGGCAGAGTTTATTTAGGATACAGTTACTCGTTTTTCTAGGACAGGTTAGTTAGTTGTTGATGGCTTCTGATGATTGCCCATTGGGAAAGTGTTACAAAGGCTATATCTATACTGATAAACAAAAGAGGTCCAGGGAGAAATCAGCGTTCCCAAGGACAAGGGGCTCAGACTTGCTACTTATGGCTTGTTCCCTCTTGATAGGCCATGTTTGCACCTCACTGGAGATGGCTCTGTGTATCTCCTAGGCACACTGTGGCCTTGGCAATAATTGTATTTTCAGGGTTTCTTTACAACTTTCAAAATATCTGAAATAACATGAGGGCTGTGTTGCAGCTCACTAGTTTATTTTTTTTTTAATTAGCATTGATCAAGATTATGTGTTGCGCGCCAGACCTGAAGCATGGGGGCTTTGGGAATGTTTGGGACTGCAAAGGCTGCTGGGATGATGCCAGAGGAGCCAAACTGCATGTATCACCAGATGCGCTGCCTCTGGGAGCTCTCCCTGTGCTTTCCGTTGCTGGTGGCCTTGTGAGGCTGGCCAAAGCCACGCTGCAGCAGCAGAAAGTTCTCCTGGAAGGCCATCGTCTCCTTTTCAACATCTCTTTCACCGGTGGTGGCCATCCTGAGTTGTTAGACACATTGACCTCCTAGTGACTGGGACGAACACACAAACAATGGAGAGTCTGGCACGTTGTGCGTGTCTCTGAGGACAGTGGCTATGTGGACATAGTGCAACTTGCCATCTTCTGAATGGGAGAGATGTAAATAAACATTCAAAGAGTGAAAAGACTCATGCAGGCTAACAGTGAGTGTGTGCGTGCAGCCGTATGCAGCATGGGCTTATGCACCATGTGGTTATCTCTGATGCATTGGATGATTCAAGTTATACCCATCAAAACCCAGGCCTGATCCTTCTTCCTTCTCTGAAAAGCCCATATCCTTTTTCTTTTAATTTGAACGACACTACTGCACTTTGATGGTGGCAGAGGGAATTCACAGTTCCAAAGCATCCTTATTTGTGTGATTTGCTGTTTTTCTTGTCATGCTGTCTACTCTTGTGGGCACTGGTGAAACCAGAGATGTATTTGTTCTCGCTCCACAGTACCAGGGAAGTAAGATTCCTACATAAAATCTTGGGGACAGAAGACTTGCTAGCTAGTGTAAGCTTAGGAAGGCACAGTGATATCAGCAGAGCCATTCTGGCTTCTGGCTGCTGAAGCTCTGGTCAGGTATTACTGGGTCAGCAAGGAATCTGATGTTGCACCCTTGATGGACTTTTCATATTTTTTACTTTTTTTTTTTCTGTGAGAAAATAAAGCTTTAAAACTGCTAAAATATTGTCGGACTTTTCTTATTGTGTGTAATTTTGAAGCATTCGTTCCAGGCACACTACAGTTTTTGCCATTTAGTGATGCGATTTAGTTATCTGCGAAGCCTTTTCTCATGTGCCCTTGCGTAGCGCTTTGGGAGACTGTCTGATATGAAAGGCACTATTACACATTGAACTGATTATTGTTGTTTGTTGCTGTTAACACAGACAAGAAACCCTCCTGGCAGGGAAACAACTTCTTTGCTAATAAGTATTCATAATTTGTATCTCAGCAAAAGATGTAAACATATATTATCATTAAATAGGCTGTAATTTTAATTGCCTATAAATGTTATTAATTCTGATTGTGATTATTCAGTAGGTAATAAAGATAAAGGCTGTCAAAATTAATTAAGTACATATTCATTAAATCCAAGGTAGCTTCAGTTTCTTTATTGCACAAATACAATTAACACTTAATCTGAATCTCAGTAAGTTACATAATCATGTGACTAAAAATAAAGGGAGGATACAACCTTGGCCTTTTACTTTTTACATGGGAAAACATTAATGATGCTGACATTGGAGACAATTAGACAGTGTCGGCCAATTGTTTTTAGTCAGCTTTCTCTCACATCTGTGGTGTCTACAAGCAAGAAGGGCCATTGTTTCTGCAGGCCTCCGTCGTGCTTTGGCTCTTTGTGCTAACCGTCAATCTCTTGCTGAATATCAAAGCTGTGAGGAAATTAGAACAGACCAGCTCTACTGCACCACACTAAAGCTTAGCAGGGTGCATCCACTATGCTACTAATTAGGCAGTGGCCAACAAAATAACCTGTCAATGTGTGCTTGCCATTTCCCACACACCTGCATTTCATACACTAATAAGCGTACAGCCAGGGAGAGAAAGGGATAACTGCTGAAGTGTGAAAAATGAACAAAATATAACAATGTTTCTCTCCCCACCTATACTACTGCCAATTACCATTTAACATTAGGTAGAATCAACATGTCGGAAGAAATACAATACAGTATCTGAAACTAAAGAGAGGGTAGGACGGGGCAAAGCCACACATAGAGTGTATTAATGTTTGCTGCAGAATGCCATGCTAAGTGGAATCTCTCATTATTTGTATGAACTGAGAGGCTGAAAATGATCGTGATTAGGGTTTTTCTATTCGCATCAACCAAGGAATAAATCCATATTTTAGCTACCTACCAGAAACAAATGAATAAATGCCGTAGCAAATGACGTCCAGTGCTCTTCTAACAGACCCCATCCTTCAAGTACATCAGTGCAGCTAAGCCAGTACAGACTGGGCTCTTGGTCTCTGTCTTATTTGCTTTCATTCAGCTGGTCGCAAGCCTCTCAGAAACTTTTGCGCACCATCCTTCCAGAGTGTAATTCTTTCCTTTTAATCGTATCAGTCAGGATGTCAGTACCAGGCTGCCTGGAGGACTTGTTATATTCATGCTATTATTTCCTGTAATGAATCTTTTTCCTACTAAACACATGGTTGGAAAACTTCTAGAAATGACTTTTCATTCCAAGAGATAAAAATATGCGAAACTGCACTGTTATTACTATTATGAAAGGGGGAGGAGGGATGCTTATGCAGTGATTACAAATATTGTATTTGAAAAAGGCTCATCCTCAAAATACAGAAATCAGTCTCATTACAATCTTTATAACATAGTATCGCTTAGAATTCACAAAACTCCCACTTACAAGCCCTTGTAAATTACTGGGTTTCGTACAATAGTAATTCACACACCATACATTTCTTTCCCTTTCCCTTGCTTTAATGCCTGATCAGATTGCAAGAGTGATGATTTAGAAGTGATAGGCACCGAAAACAAAGCAGGGCATGAGTACAGATATTAAGTCAGGTGTAAAATACCTGGGGCCAATCTGCGAAGTCCATTACCTCTGCTGAGGATTTGGCTTGGCTGAATTCAACAGTTCAATTGGAGCCCTTCATTTTTCTCCCCCTTTGCACAAACCCAAGGGGTGTAAATGTGGATTTACTCATGTAAAACGCAGCGATTCCCTTGTAGGTCTCCCTCCCCCTCCATCCTGATGCACATACTTAAATTCATTCTTTTTTTTTCCATAGGCTTGAGCTTTGGTGGATCAGGTGGATGAATGGCAGAATTCCCTCCAGAAAGCACTGAGATTTATGGATGTATGTGACTCCTGAGCAGCCGTCCTACTGGGTGCCTTTAATGTATAACTGAATTTAAAACAAGAAATGAAAATCAGAAGGGCTGATGCAACTTGTGGATGAAGCTGTTTTCCTCTACAAAAAAAAATCACTCCATCTCAATATGTAGGAGAAATGACTATATTGTTATGCTATCCTTGATGGAAATTATACAATAAAGGCCAATATTCAAATGGTATTTGTCAGATACTTTTGAACACCACTCTGCCTTTCATTAGACTTTATCCAGGAGCAGCATTTTCAATTATAAATAAAAACTTTCTCCGCCTCTTCCCACTTGAGCTCAAGTACAGAAGGCCCCTATTTAAAATGCAGCTCCCGAGCAGGCCACCAGGCCGCCTGTTCAGCTGCCAGTGGCTTTTGTGTACAAAGATGTTAATTGGTCCTAATCCCCTCCTAGAAGCTGTTTTGGTAGCCTGACCTGGCACCCCAAAGGACACCTTGGTGTGAAAAACTAAAGGGCCCATTCAAAAGAGAGTGAAAAGCAGCACTGAGCATTCCAACACATTTTAATTTCAGGAATTAAAAAAAGGGAGGGTGTAGCCGGAGCGTTGCAGCGGAGGGGGGACGGCACACATCATCCTCCTGGTTCTGAGCCGGGCGTACTAAGCTGTAGTAGTGGTGAAGTAAGGTCTGCGAACACCCCTTCCACATAAAAAGCCGCGGGCTGCATGCGTGTCAGCTCCAAGTTTGGATTCCTCTTCCATGTTGTCATTGCTAATGCACAGGCTGCGCTCTGGAGGGCCCGAGGCGGTGGAGGGAGAAGCCCAAACGCAACCCAAGGGCCCAACATTGCTTCTCCCATCGCCCAGGGGAGCTGGATAGGCCCAGGCCGAAGCCCACTTCTCTGCATGTTCTGCTCGCCCTTTCTGTGGCACAAATAAACATCCAGGATATGAAGTAGCAAAGACCTTTTTACTAGGCACTTCCAAAGCAGCTGGGGTGGGGAGTGGCGGGAGGAATGAAAAAGGGAAAAAAGGCAGCTATTAAGGCAAACTTATAATCAAACGTGCACAAGAAATGTTAGATATAAACACTCCCCCTTAGGACGTTGCAAAATGCTATCTGTTCAGCAAGCCATTGTACAAAGTGTACATTTACAGCTTGGGTGGTAAATTATGCTAATAGAATGCACAAACCTCAACCGTGAGGTTTTGAATTTTTTGACACAGTTCACAGATCAACTTCTTAGGTCAAAGGAGTTTGCCTCCCACAGCTCGATAAAGTAGAAAGATATAAAGTGTGTGTATTATTATAATCTTGCTGAATACAACTTTTTAGATAGAATACACTCGGTATATTTTCATCTCTGCATTTGTTCGTAATGAATTTTTTTCATTAGACACTGCTCTAGGCAAGGGCAAAACACTTAGGAGACTCTTTTCATGGAAGTGTTTCAAGGTGTTAAATGTAAAAACCCAGTAATAAAAGCTTCCATAGAACATCAATGTACACAGAAAAGAAACTACAGTAGCAATTCTTTCACCAAAGAACAACTACTCAGATGTACTTTTTCATGAGTGTTTGCAATGCAAGAAAAAAAACCCCAAGGCGTATAAAACGATAGATCCCTTAACCAGCAGAGACTTGCTGCTCAGAGGACAAGGACTTGTAGTTAGAAATGGAAGGTAAAAGACACAATGGTTGCACGATTACTGTCACACAAACAAACCAGCCCTCAGAATACAATGTGCTGGAGAAATGCTGAGTACCTATTTGGACATAACAGCAAAATGTGGTGTTTTATCAAGTCCATCTCCTAAAGCATCTTTGCTATTGGAAGGTATGCAAGTAAGATTGTCAGCACATTCCATTTTTGAAAAAAAATGAGCATTTTTAATACCAAATAAAGAAATGATAGCAACTAGAAGTTCATCTTGTGTGGTTATCATTTTCAAAATGAATGAATGATTCACTGCTGTCATCGTAAGACTCCATCTCTGGCTTTGCACTTTCTGTGTCAGCTGCTTAAAAATGTTGAGGTAAGGTGTATACATTAGCAACAGTGCAGGACCACAAATGCACCTTAAAGGGTGGATATAAAAGTAGATGATCAGGGTGAATAATTTTTTCGTCAGAACCTGAAAGATTAAGTGAATGGAAATGTCAAAACTTAAATGCAAAGGTTAAAAGGCTGTTACCATTCCTTTGCCCACAGCACATTTGTCATTGTGAGGCATAGGTATGTATGTTAATGACTTTGAATGTTTTGTTGGTTTATTTCTATTTTAATCTACTTCTTAGCGGTACAAACAAAGGCAAGAAGAAGGAAATTGGAGTGACTAGGAGCTGGATTTTGGCGGGTGGCAGGGTGCTTCCACGTGCCTGCCCTAAGATATTCTCGGGGAGCTGTCTACAAGCACAGGGTGTCTGCCCTTGGAAAGAGTGGCATATCTGAGACATTTCAATACAAAAAATGTCCTCGTTACACACCAGGCCTGAAGTCACTGCAGGTGTCAGCAGAAGAGACCGAAGGGACTAACCAAGAAATGCTGCTGTGACCCCACCTGTGCCTCCCACAGACTTTGCAGGGCTCTCGAGTTGCACAGGATCCAGAGCAGAAGATGAAGTTTACTACAGAGTGAGGGCTTTCCCTGAGAAACAGACTGGATAATTAGGAAACGGAAAACCAAAATAGTATTTCTTTTCAACATGAATGAAAAGTAACTGCTCTGGAGCAGCAAATGGTTCTTGTTTTTCCTCAGGTTGCTTGAAGAGTGAGCTTTCAGATGAAGCTGGTGGACCGCTACTGGTCTGAGATATGCGAAGTCGTTCTTTCCCCTCACTATTATTGCACTAAAAAAAGTAACGGGGAAAGAAGTGGCCTCTGAACAACACTCCTGTGTCCTTGGGGAGGTGAGTGCATAGTGCATATATCGAACATTTTTTTTCTCCCCATTCCAATCATTTCCCTCTGCTCCCCCTCGCAGTCACAGCTCCAGTGGTATTTCAATCCAGTTAATCTATGTGTGTTGTAAATGTCACAGGGGTTAATCTCTACCGAGCTTTTAAGAAAATAAATCAGCATTCTGACTGATTTGATACTTAAAAAAAAGTTTCCACCCACTCTTCCTTTCTTCTCTTGATGTGGCAGGAGGGGTATTAAACTCTGGGTGAGCCTGTAGGAAACTGTTGGGTATTTGCTGTTAACCCTGCCAGGTGGCAAAGACCCACAAGAGTATACAACTCCTTTTTACAGCAGATTAGTAGAATAGAAGGATTCCTAAATGAGGGCCTGATCCTGCTGGGTCCTGTCTGTTCCTGTTGATTTCTGTTGCAACCACAAAAAAAGATGAAGAATATAAATGAAAGAAAGCAGTGGAGGCAGAGTGTGCGATGGCATTCCTTGCCCATGTGGCTGCACCCACTAAACTTTGAGCTGTGTGCTACGCAGCCTCCATGAACTTCTAAACTTGTGTTTTCTGCTTTTGAATTTACATTTTTGGCTTTTCTGTCAGGTAGGTGAAAACCACAGCCACACTCACACCTGCTCAGATCAGCTCCCAAAGTGCTGCTGGCTCTGCATGCAGCTGTGGCAGTGAGGCTGGCCAAAGGCACAGGCAGAACAGAGCAGAGGAGGGCAGCACGTTTCCAGAGTGTAATGTACTTGTTGCCCTCTTATACATGTCAGCAACCCGAAATCTAGGCGCCTGTGCTGTGGCTGGGAAGGAGGGCTCGTGGTGCATGTGATGCCAGCTGCTGTGGCAGGGGGAAGAAAGGCACAAAGGTGCCCTTGCCGTGTCCCTCCCAATCACCAGGAGCCCAGAAGCAGCAAGCTCAGCTCTTCAAGGGTCTTCTGCCAGCACTGTCACCTCCTGTGTCAGGCACACCGGGACCCAGCTGCACCCCATCTCTTGTCAGGGTCCTTGAGTCAGTGCTGGAATAACAAAACAGCCAGTGCTAGAGCTGCAAAACCAGCCTGGTCTTTCCAAAAGGATGTAAAACATTACTTCCATGGTTTTCTTGGCACATATGCCTAGAGTGATCAAACAGATAAATAGTACAGCTGTGCTCTGCACACCCCATATATATCAATAAGACTGACTTCCCATATTCGTACTTAGAAAGGACAATGTTAGTACTTGCACTTTAAAGACAGGGAGACTTAATAAAGGGGCTAGCACATGTCTTTCAGAGGTAATCTGTCACAAAATCAAGAATGGAAAGTAGACATAATATTTAAAACTCGGGAGTCTGACTGTATGTACTGCATATACCGCATGTGGGCTGAGAAACCGCAGTAAAGGAGCTGTCATGCAGCTCCAGACGTGTTTAAGCTCTCAGATGGGTTATGCTGTCCCCCAGCTCAGACTCAGATGATAACAGCGGTTTCTGTGAATCAACTAATTCATTCTCAAAAATCTCCATTCAGTTTACTCTTTACCTTTTTTTGCAAAAGTGGCGGTATCAAGACGTGAAATTTTTCTAAAACAGATTAAGAATAAAGTGACAAAAAAAAAAACCAACTTTGTTCTCTCTAAATAACCTACATGCCCAGAAAACAGTGAATACGCAGTGAATACACGATTTAAGGAAAATGAGTCTACTTCTGTCCGCAAAAGCACAGCAAACCTAGGGGATGTAGATTGGCTTCCTGTATTTGCATTTCCTCCACACAATGAGTGGATCTAGTTACATTTGTTTCACCTTTCAGCTATTTCTCCAATTTTCCTTTCTGAATGGAGGAATTTATCCCTTTTTTTTCTCCCAGAGTCAATGCTGGGGAGGGAAGCAAAGAAGTTATCAAAGGGGGGAGGGTGGGGAGAACAGCCTAGCCAGAGCTAAGGCTGTAATTACTTTAGAAACATAAAGGTCTATTCTCTTTTTGCTGAAAAAGGGGAATTACACACATAACTTCCATTAGCATTAATGGGACTCACCTACATAAATCCCTGGTACATCAATGGGAGAATAGATCCTGTATAACTATAGGTACTGTTTACTCAAAGGAAGTGTGTACCAAAGCAGACTGCCTAAATCAGGATAGAGTGGGTGAAAGCTCTACCTTACTCATTTCATTGTCATTTGCTCTTGAAGGGCAATTATCAAGAAATTATTAGGTAGTGGCATCTTAATATCATGCTCTCCTGCCTTTTTACTTCTTGTCTGACAAAGGCAGAAGCTGACAGAATGTAAAATATTTTCATAATGGATTTTTTCCTAGTTGTTTTTCTGTTACTCCACCAGGTTAGTTTTCTGCAAACAGACACACGTCATTTGTGTTTGTTCTGCTCCGCACTGTCTCTGTGCATGATTATAAAGGCTGGGCTGATTTATAGCCAGGAATGTATTCAAGGACTTTATCTCTTTCTCTTTTCATGGGTATATGACAGAAAGAATTTTCTTTTTCTTTTTCTTTTTCTTTTTCTTTTTCTTTTTCTTTTTCTTTTTCTTTTTCTTTTTCTTTTTCTTTTTCTTTTTCTTTTTCTTTTTCTTTTTTTCTTTTTCTTTTTCTTTTTCTTCTCTCTCTTTTTTTTTTCAAATTCGTCTGCTATTCAGAATGGTTAGGTGAATGTCTTGCATGAATGTCACTCCAGAGACTGCACACAGCAAGGGATTTAGTGTTCGCTCTTACTGCTAGGCATAGTGCAAACATAAGTGCAAGGGTACCAAAGCAAAGAACTGGGAGCACCAGCTACCCGCAATGCTTTGCATTGACCCAGATTTTAGACTGGTAGGACAGGAATAAAGGATATCTAAAGCAATTCTGGAACTCCAAATCACTGCCTGAAACTTTATGGCTGTAAGAATTACTGGACCAGCCGTCTGCCTGCTCCACTGCACACCTCTCCTTCCTTCCTTGCTCTTCCGTGGTTTGTAGGGAGCTCACTGGTTGCTCAGATACTGTGTGGGTTTGGGAGTGAACGGCTTTATCTGTTTTTCTAAGGAGACTTTCTCTCTGTAAGGGATTCTTTAGCCAGCCTGGGGTGCTATGCATCCTATCCATTGCCATCACAAAACCAGAAACTAAAGCAAAATGGTATATGGGAGAACTTAGCTGAGAAAAAATGCTTCCTCAGAGCCACCAGCTTGAAGTGTGGAAGCACTGTAGTGGTCATCCTTTGCTGTAAGGGTTACCAGTGTCTATTATTAAATGCAAGGACAAAAGGAGGAGCAACAGAAAATAAAATCCAAGTCCGTCTAGGCCTGGTGCACGTGCTAGGACCAAACTAGGTGGAAAGCCTGGATTTAAAAAGCAATACAGCTAATTTAAGTGGCATGAGTCAGCTCAATATATCATGTTCGGAGGGGGAAACCACTCATGATAGTCTTGCAGCTCTTTCAGGTGTGTGCAGAGATCATATCAAATCTATTTAAAGTGGGAAATTCCTGGTTCTGTAAGTCAGAGGCAGTAATCTCACTGACTTTGGTGAGGGCAGGGTTTCACTCACAATCAAGACAGAGGGTGCAGGGATGGGAGTTCTCACTGTTGCCTTGTTCTGTTCTTTGGAGCTGCTCCTTTGAAGATTCCCCTTTGAAACAGAGGTATTACCCCAGCTGTCCGATAAGCCAGATTCTGCAGCCCTTAGGACAGTGAATAGAGTAAGGACTGCAGATGTGACCCTGCCTGAGTTACAGGAGGCCAGCCTCCCGAGGCAATTCATCCTGCAGGCAGCAAAGCTGGGGGAGCAGGGCCAGCCAGCAGGGCAAGGTGGGTGTGACTTTGGGAAACTGCCAAACACAAGGGAGAGGTTTCAGGAGAAACAAAAACAGTTTTAGTTAGAAGCAAGTGTCCTGCAAAGTTCTTACAATTCTTCTGCTCAGCACAGTATGTAGCCATTTGAAGCACAAAGTATTGACTTTTCTTGGAAGCATTAACTTCCAAGAGTTACAGCACCTGTAACCTGATCATATCTATGTATGTAGCAGGCAGGCAGGAAGAATACTCTAGGTACGCTACTATCATCCTTTCATGTCTTAAGCATAGAAAACTTCCATATCATCCACACCTGATCATAATAAGAACCAGATGTAAAATAAACTAGAGTTAATAGAAAGCAGTGCTTTAGCTGGTTCAGCATCACATAAAGGTATTTCCTCATACAAAGCAGCTAGCCAAACTGCTCTCCTACAAAAAGAAAAAAAATATTGATATTCACAATTTGGTCCACAGATGATGTAACTCTTTCAGAGCATGTCAGATCCAGAAAACCTCCTGGGAACAAGTAATTCAGGTTGGTTTTGTTGGTTACTATACGTAAAACATTTGGGCTTAACTGCCATAGATTCTTATCAAACATGCAATCCTTGTCCTAGAGAGGTCACACGTAACTAGACAAGACTGGGCTGCCACACGGACCCATCCATGAGGAAGTCCATCTCTGAGAAGGGGTGAACCAACAACTAGGTGATGCTCACAGAGTAGCTATGCTCTAAGGGGATAGAGGGTCTTGCCGTCATTACTCTGGCAGACAGCTGTAGAGCTTGGTTCATATCGAAGTTACCTGGCCTCTGGGTCTGGCACTGTAGTCACAAAACCATCCCAAAGCTACCAGAGCTCCCAGATCAGATGGAATATTTCATACCCCTAATGTTATTCATGAAAGACAGTTAAAATACTGCAGGATTCATTTCTGCAGTGCTATTTACTCTTCGTAATGTCCTTTTGATGGGACTAGATGCTATAAATCATATCCTGACATAAAGGTGCAGGATGGAGGGACTGTGAGGAACATGGGGACCCATGGGGCTGCACTCCATGGCACTTTCCACAGGTACGAGACCCTCAAACAGAAGTGAGAGACCAAGAGCCCAGCAGCACCTCTGGTGCTTCAAAACCTGGCTTTCTGAGGCTTTTGTACCTCAGGTTTGGGGACTGAGTAATTAATTACATCCTCCCTTTCTGTTTAATTTTGTCATGGAGTTGCCTTATCCTAGAGCTATGTTCTGCAGAAACCAGCCTGTGAAGCTATGAGATATAGCCACAGTGTAAAGCAAATGTATACACTTAAAAGACCGTGTTTGCAATGCAAGAATTAGTTGAGTTGTAAGGGGGAGGGGAGGGGAAGCTATTTAGTTTTTTACTTATACAGTCATTTCAAAAAAGGATTTAGACCATGTGACATATTTCACCATAATACAAATCTTATTGACAGAAATTAACCACAAATGTAACTGCTAATAAATCTCTTCTCCTCTGAGAATAGCTCCTGCCACGAGACCTCTTGCTGATGCCAGCTTGGGGCTTTTGATTCCTCCTAAAAATGCATGTTTGTGCCCTGTGCACACTACTAACGCTTCTTAACATTTCTTCCAGAGAGCAGAACCACTTCAATTTTGGGGTTTAACTTGTAAAGGCGATGAAAAGCTGCCCCAGTTTAGCAATATTCCTCAGTCAACAAAGACTGTGATGCCAGTTGCTGGTCTCAGCCATAATTATTGAACCATTTTTTCCTTTAGAAACACACAATTATCGAATTCATTGTAGACATACTGTATGTACTAACTTAATTTTAGCCTTATAATCTCATAATGGACATCAATGAATAGAGGATTAGTCAAAACCTATTAATAAAGAGATATAACAGGCCCTCCAATACTTTCTTTCAAAAGGCACAGTAAGCTTCAAGTTCTGCTTCTCGAGCCAAGTCTAAGTACCCAGCCTGCGTAGTGGGCATCGCAGTAGGGGCAAGAGGGAGAAATCACTCCTTTAAATTGTAGATTAGAAGCAAATTTACCTAGCAGCTCTGACTGTAGTTTTCATTTTGCAGCAACTGCCTTGCCTCAACATGTCCCTCCTTCAAGGACCCTGAAATGGCCCTGGGGGTGATATGTGAATCATGTCCCAGGCCCACAAGAGTGTCTGCTTTTGCATGGAAATCTGAGGTCTGTAAGGGTGTGAGGGCTGTGACTGTGGGGGGCTGAGCTGGGGCTAGTGTGGCATGCCACCAGCAAGGGTGAGCAGGGCAACCTCCATCCTGCGTGCCGGCTGTGTGCCAGCATTGCTAGAGGCAGCAGAGCGTGGATGTCCAAGTGTGCAGCACATCCAAGGGTGAGCTGTTCTAAGGTGGAGCACGCAGAGAAAAGGAGACTTCTTTCACGTGTGTGTGAACACATATGTATGTGTTTAAACCATAGCAGGAACAAAATCTTGAACTAGTTCACACGGTAACTTCTTCCTGAAGGCCTGGTTCAATGCATGTGGAAGTTAATGGAAACCTTCCCCTGCTAACAGTGGAAACTGGACCGGAGTTTAGGTGAGCTGTATTTAAAAACGTATTTCAAAACACATCGGAATGTGGTTTGGAAAACGTGGACTATGAACAGAGAAGTAGCTAGAAGGGGGGGTTAACTGAACAGCTTCCCTGTGCCACTGGGAGTAATTTGGCTGCCTGAATTTTAAAAGATAGCTAAGAGAGTGATACACCCTGAGAGCTATCCAGCAGCTTTCTTTAAATACATCACTACCAAAACAAACGAACGAACAAACAGACTATCCTAAGTCTGTTCCTGCAGGGTTTGTACATCCCTCCTCAGAACTCAGAGGGGTACAAGAAAAGCCCCACACACAAAGAAACAGCCATGGGATGGCTGGGACATAGGTCTGCCAGGCCTGCCATGTATATTGTCTGTGGCTTTCTTAGCTGAAAAATTGCAAGGCCATTTTCCAGGACACCCAACTCCAATTTTTAGCACCATTTACAATCTCAGAGTTATGCCAAAGAATCACTAGCCTGAAAAAGGCACAAGCACACCAAGATTATATTATTATTACTATTATTATTATTATTATTATTATTATTATTGGTTAGAAGTTACAATTGAGAGCTCATAGCGAGACTGGAGGTAGGAACCTTAAAAACATCCTACATCAGGCAAGGCCAGAGGGAGTGTGTTATTTCCTGGAGTCCAACGGTAGCTTGTGCATTGTGATGGAGGCAGCTCTGCATAGCATGGAGAAGTGCTGGCTGGACCACTGCAGTACTTAAGAACTGCTGGCAGAGCTGAGGGGCGGTAGCTGTCACTTTATTCTGCACACTTAACTCCTATTAGTATTAATAGAGCTGCACACAAACAGTGAGAGCAGATCATGGCCTGCAGCTATTTATATATTTCTGCCTCATCTCTTGTATTTTATGGCATTGTTCAGTGGTGTCACCCATAAGCTTGCAGTCATTGTGTTTCAATTTTGACATATATAGGAGTGTGCATGTGAAATTTGATAAATGCAAAAAGGAGGTATACATTTTGAATGGAAGTGTACTCTTCAATGAGGGAAGTGAATTTCCTTAAGTAGCGCTGCTGCTGCACAACCCCCCACTCCCAGTCTTCGTGTGGCCCCAAGAGCTGCTTTTTGTAGGCTGCTGGTGCCCTCACCATCTTGTGCAGAACTTGTTTATTTGTACTGCAGTGGCACTTAGAGCTTCCCGAGGAGTGAGGTCCATTGTGCTGTGTGCTGGGCACACAGCTGAATTGGAACGAGCACGGCTTTCTGTGTGAGTGCTCTAGAGAGAGAATAGATCATTAAGGTCACTTGTTTTCCTCACAGAGGCCAAGGCAGGATTGATTCTCACATTATATTCTATCTGTGTATGTATTTTTCCCTCCCTGTTTCAAATAGCCAAGGTGCCAAGATACTACTCACTTCTCTTAGGAGATTCTTCTGCTACCCAGACACCTCACTCATGCAAAGTTATGCCTGAATTTTTTAAGCCCACATTTTTTAAATTTCATTCTATTATTTCCAGATGGGGAATATTCATGCAGAGAAGGAAGCTTGTTGCAGAGGGAAAGGGAAGGGGAACCTCGGCCCCTGCCAGACCAAAGAAAGGATTGGAGGAGGCAGCCTGAGTCAACCACAAGAAGGGTCCCACCAGCTCTTTCTACCTCCACCCACTTCTAGACACTCCTGGACATGTTTGAGACAGCACCATTGAATCCATTCAGCACTACAGCATTGTATCCATTCAGAGAAATGCACTTCAACAAGGCAACCACCCTTAAAAACAGACCCATTGTTTCTTGTAAAAGCCTCATTGAAATCTGCGTATATAACTGGCTGCTGTTTTGTGAGTTAGCTATACTTGCATGTTACTGATTTGAAAGTGAATGCACTTTGGAGGGTTATTTTGCTTGAAATACAACTTCTCAACAAAATGTTCCTCCTTCCTTCAATAATATCGTTGTGGAGATTCCTCCCTTTAGAAAGATGATCAATACTGCTTTGTGAGCCAGGATCTGATGTGAATTTGTGTTGTTAAGGGGATCCGACCAGTGGTTTAAGGAATCTCACAGCTCTGTGTCTCTGTGTCTGCAGATCTACAAGAAAGCAGTTTTACCTGGCTTGCCCACCAGAGAGAGACATAATCACTCACACAAGCACACATGCGTACACACATTACAAAGCTATTCCTACATGCTGTCAATAAAACAGTAAAGGCGGTTGGGCTAGCAAGAGTTGCTTCTCAGGGGACAAGGAAGAGTTATTCTGCGTGCTGCATTTTTTGCTGCCATACAGACTTGCAGTAGTAGATTTGAAGTGCTAACAATGCAAGCACAGAATGAAAATGATAACAGAGTCAGCAATCAGACCCAGTGACACCTGTCCTCCAGGTGACAGTGCAGAGAAGGGCAGGATAAAGAGACAAAGTAGATCTGTGAAGCATAGGTCATCTCTGAGTTTACCAAAGTTCTAGGTGGTTTCATTAATTATACCTAGAACTCTTCCAAATTATCAAAAGGCATTGTCAGTTGTTGTAAATGAAACCTAGAACACACACCTCATGTCTAGATATGAAAGGCAGTGTGCCAGCCTTCACCCTTTTTGCTAGCCCCATATCAATGATCAGCAACTTATAGTTAGCTTGCTTGGACCTCTGTCCAAGCTGGTGCTTCTTTCAAGACACAGTTGTAGTCAAGGGGTTTACACTCCACATGCCCACCCTGCAGCACACTAAAATGAGTTGCATCCACAGCCCAAGGATCAGATACATCTGTATCCTTGCTTCATATGGCTCCTGGATGTATAAGCTTGTTTTCTGGAGAGTTGTTTTTGTGTAAAATGGAGCAGTGTGCTAAGATTGGTTTCCCAGGTACGTTAGGAAAAGCACATTCAGTCCTCAGTGAGGGAAGAAATTCCCATCTCCACTTTCAAATGAGGGGTTAAACAAACCTCTGGCAAATTTGACTGCTTCACAGAATGTGGTAATGGAGTTGATGACATGTGGATGGTGGAGAGTGTACACGATATTGGCCAGTTGTTTGATACTGCCACTGTAAGGGCCCCAAGAATTAGACCAATTTCTCACTAGAAGAGGTGCCTGTTTCTCACATTTTCTTTCACAGTTGGAGTCCTGGTCACTTGTTGATCTTCTGTCCTCATAAAATCTTTCCAGTTCATTTAAAAGTTGGCTCTCTTGTGCATTTCTTAAATTCTTCTTGAAGCACAAGGTTTGAAATGCCTCCTTACTTCTGAGACAGAAAGGGCAAAACTGGAAACCGAGCACCTTGACCCCAAAGGCCTTATGCTGCCAAACACAGCCAGCAAGGATTTGTGGTAAACAGGGCTACAGGATCATGCTCCAGTATTAAGTACTAGCTAAAGGGTAATTTGTACTCCAAGGCTTCAAAATCTTATGCTTTCCCTTCAGCTTTTTCTAATGCATCTCTACAATACAAGCAAAAAACTCTCCCCTGAGAGATTTCCAAACTTCTCTTTCTAAAATTTTACTCTCCTGTAAAATATGGCTAGCCATATAATAACTAATAAGTTATTTCCTGCCAGTAAGAATGTTTCTTCTTTCTACATCATTTTAGAAAATATTACTGCTGCCTTTTTTTTTTTTCCAGTATGACCCATGAAAAAAATTGTGCTGTCTGTGCTATTCGCTATTTCCCTTAAAGCCCACCACGTACAGACATGCACAGAGCTGGGTATTTGTTACACAGCAATAGACCATATTATAGTAACTAGTGGTCATCTAGTGAGCATTCTGTTTCAGACACTGTCCAGTGTATCAATTGACCTGCAACTAGTAAGTTATAGAATACTTTGCTCTAGAGGCAAAGTTTCTTCTACCTCTCTTAACAGTATTATGTGGACTAAAGCACAGCACCCCATATGTAGTGAATCCCATTGCTTTCTGGACCAGAAATAATCCTGAATGCAGCGGAAAACTAGTCCATGCTTAATAAACAGTTCTAGCTATGGAAAAAGATGAATTCAAGTCCTACATTTTTTTGCAGTGCAGAACACAAGAGTTCTGGAAAATTACTTTAGGAATTCTCCAGCAGAGAGAACTCTTACTTTAACTGAGGCTAAAAATATTACTTGCTAGTGTTTAAAAGGCAGCTAACTCATTTGGTTGGTATTCAAGAAAAGGCTGCCACGAGTTAATAGATTTGATATTAACCCACACATCACTGGGTAATCCCCATGCTGTGCTGACTACCACTGCCTGCCCAATCAAACCCTGCAAATACAGAAGTGCCTCACCTTGTTAATCTGAAGCTGATAAACAGGAAGCAGATCATATACAAGGATTTTGTTTTACGTAAGCTGAATTATGTTTTCTCTTTTTCCAGGTGTCTGTGACCTCTCGCCTCTAATGCTACAGATCTTCACATATCAAGAGTTTACAAAGGGACAACTAATAATTCTTCATGAAAAGACAAGAAAATTCTAGCTGAAGGTTTTGTTGACTTTGCTGTTAAATCTTAAGCAATAAAGTCTAGAGTAACCAAGGTAAAAAAATACTCTGCTTTTCACCAAAGTTTACTGCACTAGAGCCGTCTCAAGATCTGGATCTGAAAAAGCCAGTACTTCCCATCTACTTACTTTAGGAAGCCATGTAAATAGGCAGAAATATTTCCTCATGACCCCTCTGTGCTGATGCAGCCTTCGGGAGATAAGTCGCTTTATGCACTTATTCCCTTACTGTTATCTGTCTGCCCTGGATTTGTTCGGCTGTTGGGATTCTCACTGCTTTGGCCAGCACAAATGAACACCGAAAATCTTATTTGTCAGTGCAATTTTCCTCCTTGCCTTCTATGTTACCTGCATAAGCACACCTACTAGCTATGAAGTTCAGGCTGTTTCACAGACTCTTCTTAGCAAAAGCACGTATAGCTGTAAATATAGCCAGAGAAAAAACTTCTTGGAAGCTCTCAAACAGCTGAATTCCTTTAATCTTTTTTTCATTAACATAGTCCCATGGGAGTTAACAGGGGTATTTTATAGTGGTGTTGTATCCACATGCATCTATAAAGGGGTGTATCTGCTCTCTGGGCTGTGAAACCAAATGAACAGGTAGAAAATTATAATTTATCTTGACTTTAATATAAACTAGCATTATGGTTCATTTAAGGGCTTGAACTTGTGGCTGTAGAGTTTTCAGCATTTACTATATGTTCAGGTACTGAAAAGCTGTTTATTATTGTTATTCATAATAAAGCAATGCTTACTGCCTGGCCTAATTACGCAAATGCATAGCAGGAGAGAGTTTATACCTGCAAATCTTACAGTATAAACCAAATACGTGTGGGAGCTGAACGTATGGTAAAGCAAAGGGACAAAGTGCTAGAGCTGGGGCTCAGTGGATGCCAGCCAAGGTCTGCACGGTCTGGTCCCACAGACTCTGCTGCAACGCGACGCTTCCTAGCAGAAGTTTCCCAGGCGCACAACCGAAGACCTGGGAAGAGCTGTGAACGCTTCCAGTTAAAGATCCCGACTGCCCAGAGGTCTTAGAAGTCTCCTTCAAGTGACGTCAAGGACACGAGCGTGCTGCCGTGGGCGGCGAGAGCACAGAGCCGCGTTCCGGGCACGCGTGGGTCACCCNGTGGGGCGGCGGCTTCTCCCTGCGTGGAAGTCGGAGGGTGCGCTGCGCTGGCACGCTTCTCGCACCGGTGTTCGGTGGAGCTGGCGGGCCACGGGTGCGCTGCCGGCTCTCAGCTGTGGTTAAGAGAAGTCTGCTCCTCCGTCAGGCTCCTTGTGGAGAAAGGCAACGTGAGGACCCACAGCAGCCTCCCAGGCGTGACTGGGCGTGGTGCCCTGCATGGGAGCAGGTTTCTTTCTGAGCATACATAAAGGCATCCTGGGAATATTACTGATATTGCTATCAATTTATTTTTGTGGCATCACCAGTGCTCAGGGCATTCTTGCAGAAAAAGACGGTAGTCTTCATCTGAAAGTGTCGTCCTTTTGTCCTCACTGGCTGAGTAAGTGCTGTGAGAGATTGAATTGTGTCTTCCCCATTTAGATTCATAGGCCTGACTGTCCAGCAGGTGACAAGACAGAGATAAAGCTCAAACCTTAGGTTTCATAATAATTATGTCCAAATGGATGCAAGGTTTGGCTCAACATGAAAAAGTTTTGAGATGGTAACACCATCCTGTCACAGAGACAGTATTCACTGTCCCCAAAGCTCACAAAAGGTAACTGCTTACTCAGAACTCTCATTCACAGAAAGAGATTTCTGGGGACATATTCTGAAGAGCAGAATTTCGGCATCTTCCATTAGAATGAAAATATTCCTTTTTTTGCATTTTTTTTTAAAGCAGATTTATAGCAAATACTTTACTCATTGAGTTCCATCTTTTTCCCATTAATCCAATCTGCTCAAATAGCTTTCACATGTTTGTTCTCAGTGATGAACATACTTCTTAGACATGCAAGATGTACTGTAGTAAAGTTTCCATTGTCTAATTAGGTGGCTGTATAGACATTTTTTCTTACATGTATAAATCTTAGACTTTATTTCTGTGAAAGTCCATGGAAACAGTACAAGACTTTTCCCTGGAGAAGTTTTGCTGGTGAATCTGACTTCCATGATTCTGGAGCTCATATTAGAGATGTAACACAGCATAATGTATGAGCTGGAAATACAGCTTATATTGCTGGTATTGCTGGTATATTGCAAGAGGTAAATTGCATGCTTAAAAGTTTACATTTCCCCTAGATTTTTCCCCTCTTGGCTCTCCTAATGCACTTGAAAAAGAAAAGTTATTCTGAACACAAATGACCTATACTAAGACTGAAGAATCCGTATCATCTACAGAGATCATCTGCTCACAAAACACTATTTAAATTCTATGTGACAAGGGATCTGATTTCATCAGGTAGATCAATAGGAGAATTGGCAACTGGGAGAGAAGCAAACACACTGAGTTTCTCAGGATCTTGGACTTAATAAGGGCAACTAATTTGTTTATCTTACACTATTTTCTGTAAGATCATAACAGAACTATGCCAGTGGAAGAAAGTATTAAATAAGCACGAGAACACACGTAAGTGGGAATGAATATCGGTTCTCTTAGTAAATAATAATAATGACAATAAGAATATCTAAGAAGACACAAGGCAATAAGAAATAATAAACATAATCCCTTTTCATTAAAAACATTTCACTCCATGGGGTCAGTAATCCAAGACTGTTTCCATAAGACTGTTGTTTTAACAGCTGTGGCCATGGTATGAAGTTTCACATTTGGAGCTTGAGTACAATTAAAGTCCTCCTCAACACCTGATGAAATGGGTTCTTATTTACAAATTCGTCTCAGTAATCAGCTGATCTTGAGGATGTTCGCAATTCCGTGTCCAGAGAACTATAGAGATTATCTTGGAGTGTGCACTCAAAATGCCTAGGATTGCCTGTTTATCCCTCCTTAGCTCTTTATGGAAAGGGACACTTTCTTCTCCTACCTACTTCTAATTTCCATTTAGGATTAGGTTCATGAAATTGTTTAAAGGACTCAAGAAGATTATGACCATCTAGTGGTAGGTACAGTTTAGAGGCTTTAAATTAAGGAGACTGTTCAGGAAAAGAAGGAAAGGAAGAAAGATCAGGGCTGGTGTTAGGGAATGACTGCAAGCAACGAGTTGGAGCTGACTGTGGTGGTTGTTAAATTTTTGGTCACTATTTCGCCTCACCTTCATTGAAACAAGTGTGTACTGATACTGCCTTCTACATATGTTTAGATGAGCATTGGTATCCCCGCTTCAGAGGAAAGAAAGGAACTAGCTGACCAATGGCTGACAATGACCTTAGGATCAGACAGAAAATCTGATAGAAGCAAGGACTAGTTCTTCTCAAATTCAGGCTAGGGTCTAAGCCATGAGGACATCCTTCCATGCTTCTGTACACAAGCAATTTTTGTCCTCCCCTGACTTCTCTCACTCACAGCATTTTTGTATGCAGGTTGAGGTCTTCTTTCATTTGACTTTCTCTATGGCTGTCTTCAACCTTTTCCTGGGTGTGACCTCAGTAACCTTCCTCAGCTCTGTCTGTTCTAGCTGGCTTCCTTTCCAGTGCCCAGTCTGAATCCCTGAAGCCACAGCCCCTAGCTTGCATGAGTTTCTTTCTATGCCTCTGTCTTATTTGTGCTCTAAAATAAGACAAACAAAACTAGAGAAAGGAGTTTAAAAAGGCAAGAACACCATGAGTTTTCCCTTGCAAAATGTTCTGCAGATTCACAGGGATCACCCTGCACAAACAGGCAAATAGAACCACTGAATAAGTAAGGAATACCCACCTTAGAAACAATTCAAATTTGTGTTAGCATTCATTTTCTTTTCTCTTTGGGACAGAAACTAAAAATCATTTTCCCATTGGTTTTCAGTGAATCTCACAGTCTGTTTTTCATGCATTTTCCGTTACGTGTCGCTGGGTTTTAACGAGACGTTGCTACCAGACAGATGCACCCTGTTATGTGACAAACCCTATGGCACAGCGTGGTGTGGATTGGGCTGTGTTATCTGTCCTCTGCTACACCTGGTTCCTTGGCTAGCTGCTTCAGCGGAAAGACAGAAATCCCATTTCATTCACCCAGGCTCTGGCAACTCAGAAGATGAGGTCTGTGATCTGGTCCTCCTCTGTTGGCCATAACACTATGCGTCAGGTACAGGTTTTTGTTCTGGGTGAATCCTTACTGGTGTGATGTTTTCATCTTTGCTCACAGCAGGGGGATCAAACAGAAGAATGGGCTGCAGATTGTTGCAGAGAAAAAGGCTCTGGGAATTTATCACTTTCTTTTTTTTTTTTTTTCCATGGGGAGAATAAGAAAGAAAAGGCAGCTCCTTTTGGCAAACAGCTATATTAAGTGCAGTTTGCAAGAACTGTGTGTGAAAAGAAGTTGAAAAGATTGTGATTGTTCATGTAGAAAGGAAACTAAGAAGAGGTAATGTTAAAAGAGAATTGAAAAGGAAGTGGTTTCAGAAGGGAGCTTCTGAACATCTGTTTTGCCTGCTTCTGATGACAGAACATGGGACTAGTCATGCTGATAAAAAGTAAAAGATGGATATATAAAATGTAATAATTTTTTCTTGATTGGTTGTGCAACTCACTGCTGCTAGAAGTGTTTAAGATGACATTGAAGTTAGAATCAGTCTTTCACACAGATATGAAGAACAGCATTCATAGTGACAACAATGTATAGAAAAGTAGTAAACACCGTGCTTAAGTTTCTCAGTAATTATTCAGAAGAAAATAATTCTCAGTAATAATTCAGAAGAAAACTAATGTGGGGAATAAGCTGCTAGTTAGAGCCTTCTTACATCTGCATCAGAAACGTTTCATGTTAGCTCCTGCCAGACAGCACTCTGGACCACGGCTGCGATGCAGGGTCACGGTTCGTATTAGGGCTGCTACACAGACAGCGTTACATCGATGGATTTCACTTTAGCGTCCCTGGTAATTTTGTTAAACACTTGCCAGTGACTGTGGCTTGATTCTGTTCAAGAGTTATTCTTTTGAAGTGTTTTTCTTTTCTCTAAAGAAATAAAATACTCTGAAGTTATTCAGGGACCTTGTGTGCTTTTTTACATGTCACAAGGTCATGTATCTCGGGCTGATGACACTGTTGCAAATGGAGACAAAGTGGCCAGAGGCTGCACTAATCCCTGGCATGAGGGATATGGAGAAGCAGCAAATAAAGCAGGGCCTATGTTAAGTGGGTGGGCAAACGCTTTTGAAAAAATCCTCTAAATAGATTAATTCCTCTTTTCCCTACATGGACCTGGCTAACATTGTTTTGTGTTCGCCCTTGGTGCTCTGGAGCTGATCCTGGGAGTTTCGCCTTCCTGAGAGCCACAGAACCAGACACTTTGTCCACATACCTGTGAAAATATTCCTTGGGTTCAGCTGAACAAACTGAAATAATCCAAGCTGCCCTTTGTCTTTTTTATTGCTTCATCACCCTAAGTCCTAAATGTAGCTGCTGTTAAAGTTTGACGAAGTCTGACTGCCACAGAAACACTTTTGTGATTTCCTCTAAAAAATGACACTGGAGATAGGTTTATATTTTATTTACTTGCTTTCCTACTGCATATCCCCCCCCACACACACACTCACACATACTCCCTCCGCATGAGCCCAGTATTCCTCGGTTTGAGCTCAGATGCTGCAGTGATGGACACAAATAATGATACTGCATGAGATGCAGCAAAACCCCTCGGCAGCAAATAGTTTCAGGAAGGTGGTTTGTTTTCATTTCCCCACCAGAATGAACTTCAACATATCAATAAAAACAAGCAAGCTGTGTGCCTGGGCAGCACACAGGTTCAGAACAGCTTTGATGCAGCTGGCAAAAAAAGAAATGGGACCACCACTTAGCAGCAGTTTTCTGATTCAGACATCCTATACGTAAGGATGTGCATATGCATGGTTTTTAACTTGTTCTCTGCAACAACACAGCCACAGGTGGCATTCCCTCCCTCTTCTTCAGAAAGGAGATGAACGTGTTTTAGTTTTTCCTGCCACAGAGAGGGGAGGATTCAGGCACCCAGGAACCCCATGCATTTGAGGTGCGGGAAGTTTCAAAGTAAACAAATTGCCTCCCTCCCTGCTGGGGTGGAGAGTGTACAGCCCTTGGTCTACAATCTCCAGTAGAGAGCTGGGACAGGTGGGATTTGAAGGAGACAGAAAAAAAAAAAAAAAAAAAAGTCTTGAAATATTCCGTTTACTTGAATGCTTAGAGAAGACCCCATTGCACCTATGGGCACACCCTTGTTCAGAAATATTTAGAAATTATTAATAATAGTGACAGTAATATAAATGATTACTCTTCATATGTATACTGAGGAGGGCTGCAAAGCTGTAAACTACGGATTGCTGCCTTAGTGTTCATGTGGACAACTTAGCTTGACACTGGCTTGAATTGCCTTAGATGAGGAGCAAAGAGCTTTCACTGACCGTGGCTCCAGCCCAGGGACTGCAGGCCAGGAGAAAAGGCCTCACGGTGCCTGTGTGAGGGGGCAGGAACCCCCCTACTGCCTCCGAATAAAAAAATAAAACAGCAGAGAAATCCGCTTTTTGGATGAAGGCACACGAGACAGCGCTGGCAGGGCACGTATGTGCTCGTGTCCCGGGTGGGTCACGGTGCAGCAGTGGATATGAGTGACGAAGTGGCCCTGTCTCAACAGCAGAGAGGTCCCTGCGAGACGTGGTAAGTTCATCACAAGGGACTGCCCCGCGCGGGGCAGGGGAACCCGGGGAAGGTTGGTGATCGCCTCCTTGGCAAAGGCAGCCTGAGCCAGAGCTCCTCTCTTTGTCCGGGGCTGCGGGGCTGTGCGGTCCATGCAGGCAAGGCAGAGACCAGGAGCTATCATCTCCCCCATGCAGATCTGTGTTGTCACGCTCAGCTCTTTTCTTTTTAACACTGCTTCCCCTCCTCGCCCCTTGAACTTTTTCAATCTGGACCAGCAGTTTCAATGCCACCTCTTCAAACGTCACCTGTGAAACCCTCCTTCACCCACATTGCCCTTCCCCAGATCATTTCAGCACACTTTAAAAAAAAAACAAATAAATAAAGGAAAAGAAAAAGAAAAAGAAAAAGAAAAAGGAAAAGAAACGACCATCTCCACCGTGTCATTCCCCCTTCATCCATGTGCCCGGGCTGGGACGGGCGCCCGGCAGAGCCCAGCGGAGCCCAGGGCCGGGCAGCGCCAGCCGCAGTTTGACGCCTCGCAGCGGCCCTGGAGGAGCCGGGGCTCTGGGGCACGGAAAAACGTGGTTTCTGCCCCACTCCGGCTGCCCCGCACGGGAGTCTCAGGGCTGGACTGCCAGGCGGGGTGGGAGCAGTGGCTGTGAGGCTTCAAAACCCTTGGAAACAGCCGTGCTCACGCACGCACGGAGAGGAGCGGGCGGGAGTGC
>VXAL01004964.1:14034-33778 GCA_013399475.1 Chauna torquata | reverse complement strand
AAAAAAAAAAAAAAAAGGGAAAAATTGTGAAATTGTAAAAATCTGTGTGTGTGCATTTCTAATTTGTGGAAGCCTTCTCTTCTCTCTTTAAAATATCAAGATTTTAAAACAGACTAGTTTTAAATACTCCTCCTTTAAAAAATCTCATGTCCATAAACCCCACCATACTCATCACAGAAGCTTTTAACTTATCAGTCAACACTAGCCTAGCCTGGAGTGGCTGGAATCCCAATTAACTGCCAACATCCACAGTTACAAATGGAGGCAGTGAATAGGCATGTTTGCTTTCATGTTTCAGGGTCTTTGCAGTGAAATTTGTGACTGAATTTACAGCTATTCCACACTGAAAATTTCCATATGGACTTCATTGCCTGTTCCAAAATGGCAACTCACACAACAGGCTGGAGCAGCTTTGTAAAGAAGATGCATGGCCATCACTTCGTAACTGCCCATGCCTAGCTGGTACCCAAATCAGCATCCCTCTGGAGTAAGTGTAATTAAGATGAGGGACCCTCCTGCTGTTCCAGTTTGATTAGCGAATACAGCAACATTTACTAATAGTCTTCATGCTTGGATGCTACATTCTTTTGGCTGGGAGAATTTCAAGAGCTGTTTCCAGGGTGCAGGCAGGGATGCCATGTATAACTTTTGACTTTGTATATGTAGTCAAGCACTCACTGACTGCAATGCAGCTTGTAAAATCAGTCACATTTCATAAGTGTGAAAAATGTGGCAGGTTGCTCTACGAGGTGAAATATAAGATGGTGATGTGTGTGCTCATGGTAGAGAATTTGGTTGGGACAGATCTTTCCGTGTCATTGGATCTGGGTGCACTGACATCAGGCAGGGGAGGTTTGGCCCTCAGTGAGTAATGGATGTTTTAAAATCTCCTTGAAAATATCAGAGTTATGATGTGTTATGACCAAATTACTGACTCCCTGCTGAAAATGGAAGTAGTATGGATTGAAATGTACACTGATTCCAACCAGCAGAAAAACAGTTACTCCTACAAGTGAGCACAGAAGCAGTTAACAGTTGCAGAACCATAGTCGGGAGCTTGCCAAAACTGGCAGCTAAGCCAGAGCCCTGAACCAACATAACAGTAGGTCTATTTGTCTCATTTCCTCTGCTTTTCTCATCTCCTCGACTCCATCATAAGTAAACAAATATCAATAATAACAATAACCTTAGTAATTAGACCTAGAAATAAATCAACTTTCAAATACAGGTTTTCAACAAAAGGGATGTGAGAGGATTATATAATCATCATTTATCACTCGTTCCTACTGTACTTTGAAAACATTGGTTAAAAAAAGAAGTGATTTATATATTAAAAGGGATCATATAATTTATTTCATTGATAGCTATTAATTGTTCACTTACAAGACAGCTTTTCATGACAGGTCTACCTTTCTTTAAAACATGTTTCATTGCCCTATAAAAGTGAAACCCATTTCTTACAGCTTCCTAGCAAGACATTCAGACCAATTATTCTATTCAGCTTCTTTATAATCGGTAATTTAGCTTGCTATATCAAACACAATTAAACCTTGTTCAGGCTAAAGCTGTCTACACGTGGAGCTATAGCTGACGCTAGATTTCAAATCTTAGCTATACTTAAAATAGGTATTCTAATATACTTCACACTGATGTAGCTTAGTTATCACTTTCATAACCACAGAAATGTACTTGAGTAAATTAGCATTTGCTCATTCCCAACTATGTCAGCAAAAAGGCATTTTCTTTTCATCTTTGCACAAAAGGTAATATCAAAACATTACTGATTGACCAATCATCAATTTATCTTGCACACTTGCATTTTTTCACCTCCACTGCAATTACCACCGGTCATATATTTCTAAGTACATCATTTACAAATGTATATACTGCTGCAGAGGACTGAAATGTCATGGTTGTGCACAGGTATTTATAGATATATGCAGGATGAAAACCAAATCATAAGGAAGAATTTAAATCACTTGCAATCCAAGACAAAACAGGAGGATACTTTGAAGGAGCTAAGGAAGAAGAGTTTAGGCTTCAGGTAAAATGAAACTTAAAAAAAAAAAAATTATAAGTACTGTACACAAATATGTCAGATAAAATAACATTTTTTTCTTTGGGTAACAAACTGCAAGCAGACTTATGTTGGCAGTTAGTCATTTTAATTATAGTGTGATGACACTTGCTAGTTTAGAAAATGAATCATATGGTTGCACAGGAATTCAGTCTTTTTGCCTTAGCTATATTTGTAGATAAATAGAATTCTAAAAGTGAAACAGACATTCAATTGCTTAAGGGTTACTTCATGCATAAGAGTATGTTTATTCAGCAATAATTTCAGGTTATCTTCTGCATGTCTTTCCTTATTATTAGAGACCAGATATCCTTCTTACAACACGGAGGACAAGACAGAATGGCAAGAAAATCTAACACACTTTCAGGCAGAAGAATATTTAAATAGCCTAAAATCAATCATTGCAAGTGCCTGAAGTCTTTCTGATTTCAGTAAACTCAATTACAGATACAATTTAGTACAAGAACATAATTTACAGGATCTCTGAACAGAATTATTTTACTCTGTTTTACTCTGAACACTGGTGCAATACTTTCAGTGAAGTCAATGAACTTGCATTAACATAAAGTCTTTAAAAACCTGACACACTGACCTACCTTTATGTGACAGACGTAACCTTGGCTGCCTCGTATCTGTTGCATGACATCCCATCGGTAACTCTAGTAACAAGCCACATAGTGCCAGGATTAAAAGGTCCTGGGCAGATGCCATCCTGCCCAGCATCAAATTCTTGCGCTCTTCACTTAACTGCTGCTGTTTGTTTGTTATTTTTTTAAGGCTTCAAGTTCCACTTCTACTTTCTCAAGTGCAGTTAGATAGTCTTTGCTCAGTTTGTGGCGTATCTCTACAGGAAATTCAATGTTCATCAGAGAAGCACACAGCCTCAGCTAGCCATTTGTCAAGCTGTGCAAATGTCACGTAAAAATATTCCCTCTCCAGGACAATTGTTTATAAAGTGCGAGGACATTCCAAGGCGTTACTCTGCAGTGTTGTGTCTTGAGCTCTCTTTAGTAACTCTGCCAGTGGATTCAGGAAGAAGCTGTATTTTCAGTCCCTCCTGCAAGGCAATTCATTCAGAGAAGGAGGGAAAAGAAAAAAAAAAAAGCACCCTCCTCCTTGCTGCTCTTCAGAACTCAGCCCCTTGCTCTGACTTGCCAAACAGCTAGCTTTAATTCACCTTTCACCTTTGCTAATTAAAAACAAGAAGTGCCATTCCCTCCTGGAGTTGCAGGATCCACCCAGCGGGGAAGCCGGGTTGTCAGGCTGCTGTATTTACTGAGAAAGTTCAGGGAGGGTTGCGGCAATGTACAGTATTAGCCGCTTCTAGGAAGCATTTTAATCCACGTGCTGTGCACTGATTCCTCAATTGCTTCGTGGTTTCACGTTATAAAGCATCAGTAGAAGGGTTAGAATTCTTCCTGTCCCTCCCTTCCAAAAAGTCATTTCGGCTTTTGTTCCCAGCTCAGTTTTAGAGGAGGATTAACCCTTGAATTAACTATTTAAGTACATTATCACTTACAGTCATTAAGCAGAATGCTACTAAGTGGATCAGAATAAAAAAAATAGCAGCTGTATATCCTTTTTTGCTTTAAAAAAAAGAATTGTTTCTGTTGGTTAGTTTTTTTTTGTTTTTTTGTTTTTTTTTTTTTTCAAATGTGGTTCTATATAGTGGCTTCTCCACCTTAATTTTTAAACATCTGAGTCTGGAATGCTAGGTGATCTTTACATGTGAGTAAAATTACTTGTGTGACTGAACATCTGTAGGATTGGGCAGTATTTAAAAAAAAAAAAAAAAAAAAAAAAGGTGAGACAGCCTGATAAGCAATATCAGATTTACAAGTGTCAAGTAGCTGCTACCTCTTACATTGTAACTAGCAAATACCAGAGAACTTCATCTCTTTTTCACGCCATTTGTAATTAAGCATCATTAAAATTCACATCATTAAATACATACCTGTGGCAACAACTAAGTTTTTATTATTAAAGACTATATATCTATGTCTGGAATACGTTAGTGAAGGGTTAAAATGCTCTGTAACTAAGTTCACGTGCATAGATTCATTTAGCGTATTGTGAGGTGTATTTTGGTAATTAACTATTGCACTTTTTTAATGGGGGTATTAACATCATGTCAGGTCTTTATACCTCTCATCGTTTTGTACAGAAAAAGAATCACAGAGAAAGAAAAATGAAAACTAATATATGCATTTGAAAATAATGCACTCAAACAAATTTGGTAGCCAACAAAAGATAATGATGTCTGGAGAGAAAGATTTAATAAGAAATTTCTGTATGCCAGCAAACTGAAAAGAATCTAGTACAATAAGACAGTGAAATGCTAATAATTGCAATGGCAGGATACATGGATGGGAGAAGACAGATCTGTTCAAGAATGAAAAATATGAACTACTAAGATAGGGAAAAAAAAAAAAAGCAATTTGGAGGAAAAGACAGAAGTAAATCAATGAGAGTGCCGAAGGACTCCTGGAGGCTGTATAATCAGAAGTGCAGAGGAGGTCATGTCTACCTGTTAGTTCTCCAGCAGCAGGTCACGTACACATACCTGGACTAGCTTTAAATCAGTTGGAAACTGTGCCATCAGCAGTTAAACCACAGGAGCAAGAGCTGACCAAGAGCTAAATCACACAGCTCTTTGCTCTGTTTCTTGGACACACATTGTGGGTTGCACTGAAATGTATGCTTATGTGCCGGCTGTAGAGCCAGCTGTCTGGCAGTAGCTCAGCATGTGTACTTCAGACGTTGTCCGTGCAGAAGACAATGCCTCTGCCTCCAAGCACTGACCTCAGCACAGACTAGTTTATCATCTACCCAATAAGGTTATTATTATCAGCACCTTTCTGTAGCGCTGAGGCATGCCTATGTGCTGCATTTGACCATTAGAAGCTGCTGTAAATAAGCATGATCTGGTGCCTGTGTCGAGGTCAGCGAAACCTGTCTGAAATTTTTCATTCGTCTTTGGATGTGATTCTGTGAGATGTTATTGAAATATTGACTTTTTTTTTTCCCAAATAAAGGTGGAATTGGTAGAATTCTGGAAGACATTCTTTCTAAAATGTAACTGCAAAATTTAAACACTTCCAATTCTGAGGTAATCCAAATGTCATTTTTGCTTTGGAGGACTCTGATATGGAAAACTTAACACCCTTTCTAATTTAGCGTATGTACTTTCAAAAAGGCTACAAAAATCCAAATGCAAGCTCAAGTATGAAAACTGAAACCATATTTAGTCAGTAAACCAAACATTAGTGCAAACCTCCAAATCCTGCCTCTCTCTAGAACTAGATCCGAGCTGTGGTAGGGTGTTATTTATTGATATTCTCAGGATGCAGCTTGCACAGTAGATGCTGAAGAGACCTGAATAGTTAGACTTCAGGTATCCCGAAGTGATACCACAAAGTTAATGAAAGAAATTCAAAATTATTTCCCCAGCTTTTGCTTTAAATTCTGGTTCATTTTTCAGTTGGGGAAGTTGGGGAGAGGGGAGGACGGAGCTGCTGGAAATCATGGGCCTTATTTTGTATTTGGATAAGAGGGAGGGTGCAGCAGGTCTACTCAAACAAGCGGTACATACAAATCAGGGCAATTCCCTGCTGATGAGAGCTTACATGCAGTCACTCGCATTTCAAACCCCACGCATCCCCAGCCATTACGTAACTCCTTGGCTCCCTGCAAACACAATGTAACCCAGGGCTAGAGCTCTGGCACCATCTGAAATACCCAAGCAAGCTGATTTTCATATTTGTGCCCAAGGACAAAGCTTTTTTGTCTGAAATCCAATTCTCAAGCAGGGTGGGCTGCGCAGGTGCCTTGGGCTCCTTCCTTTGGCCACTGAGGGAAGGGCCACAGAGCAAGGGTGCAGAAGCAGAAACTGGAGCTGCTGCTGGACATTGAGGCTTTAGCTGGCAGCAAGAGGTGCTGGCTGGCATGGGAAAGCAGTGAATGGCTGCTGAATATGAGGAAAAATGAATGCACTGGAAAGAGACCCAACACAATGAAAGAGAAAGGAAAAAATCACATATTGGTTTAAACAGGAGACTGATTTCTTTCCTAGGAAAATGAATGTTCTCACCAGTTGTATCCTTGCTTCATTTTTCTCAAATGGCTGTATAAGGACTGTAAGGTTTACACCACCCTACACCCTTACACAACAAATTTTGATACAAAGTGAGTGGTGGATACACACAATTTCAGGTCAGAAATGTGTGGCCTCCGGCAAGGCAGTCAAGCTATTTGCCTCAGCATCTTTTCAGTTAAACAGACATATGGTCTCATCTCAAGGGGTGTTTTGGGAGACTTGTTCCTGAAGGATTTTAAACATTAGGTAGAAGGATGGCAAGTAAGGTGTTCAAATATTAGGATTCTGTCTTAGACGAGTACAAACACAGATGCCCCAGGGCTGCAAAGCCCGCATGTAGTTCACTGCTGGGTCTCTGAAGAGTAAACACAGTGGGTTTACCACCTATTTTCTGTTAATAAGGTAAATACAACAGATCTCTGTCGAAATTGAATTTGTTTCAGTAGCAAAATATCCAGTCAAGTGAATGCTGACAGATAAGTAAAAATTCATGCTTAGAAAACTGCAAGTAGAGTATTTGAAAATGCAAGTGCAAACCCTGTATTTGATTGGTGGAGTAGAATTTGTATAATTGCTCTCTACTAAAGAATAAAGCTACATTCTTTCTTAATAGAAAAGGAAAAAAACAAAGATAGTGTGTACATTTGCTTTCTGTATATACAGTAAGAAAGTCCAATAAAAGAAATACATATTAATTGTGAATTGCTGTGTAAAGTCTGTGAATCACAGTTTGATTTGCTGCAACCACTGCAGATCCAGAGCAATTCTAATGAAGTCACTGAGCTTGTAAATCTAAACACTCTAACACAAAATTCTTCTGACATATTGTGTGAACTGGTTTAAGTTTAACTGATAGAGTGAAATGTAAACGCAGGAGCATGATATAAATAACTAGATCTGCAGCTACTAGCACCAGTAACAAATTCTAAACATTATAACTATAAAGCAAAATGAAGTGTTTAGAAATTTTGAAGCTAGGGTGGTCCAAGAATTGCCATAACCATAACTTAAAACCAGGTTTGAAAGTTACAAGACTACCTCCTTCTGAAGACAATACACTGAGCCATGGCAGGAAATCTCTTTCTTTTTTGGGCTATGCTTGCAGATCAAAAGAAGGTGTGCAATCCCAAGGGAACTGTGTGGCCTTCACTGAAAGTTAATGATGCCTACATCTTCATTAGTCCTGTAACATGTGTAGCTCTTTTGCACAGGTAATAATATCTTAATTTATTTAACAGATAAACCTTTAAAAGACACTAAAAGAAATCCTTCTCTTACTTACTTCATTTTCAAAGCTTTTTATGTCACTGCTTATCCACTGAGCATTGCAGTTATTATTGACACTTCAGCTTTCAAATTCTATCATAGAGAAATACTTACAATACATGTGGGAGATGAAGGAAAGATCTGTATATCATGTGCTTGTTATCTCTATCTTATCTCTGCCTTTGAGGTGGGAATTCATGTCTGCTCCAGCCTCCATTGGAAAGTGGTAACTGGCTCTGTTGCGTCAGCAGTATAAGAAGAGACAGTAACACAAAACTGCTCGTCATCAGCATGGTGCAGATACTGCAGCATCTTAACTCCTATCAACCTACAAAAATTTTGTGGACACACTAAGCAAGAGTGCATACAAGACACAACAAGAACATAAAAAACTGATCCAACAGGTGAGTAATCTCAATAATATCTCCTGAGATCTTTCTCAAAGAAGCAGAACCACTTGGATGACCCCACTGACCCTAGGAAGGATATGTTAACTGATAGCAAAAAAATGCTGCCAGATCCTGTTTGATACAAGGAAATAATAACAAAACTTAGTCATCATATAGAATTTTCAGATTATAAATTATTTTTCACTCTGCATGAAAGTCAATGTGTTTATATCCAATGTCTCCAGGATGGGGAAGTGTTATTTCTCTTGTTTTATACACAGTAAGTTCTCTGATCCAAGATCATATTTAGGCAATATTCATTAAGCAAAAGGGTTTGACTGAAGATGAACCTGCACTTCAAACTAGCCACAAAATTATATGGTAGATTAATGCTCTGGAGGAAAAAAAAAAAGAATTCACAACTAAATTACTTTCCTCTTGATTCCAGAAAGACTGTGTTTTGACAGGTAAATATTGAAACTTACCATCCTTAGAACACTGTTGTTTGCAGTAACATCACTTCCATGACTAATTACAGGTGAATGTCAACACCGCTTGGGCTGTAGATCACATACTCTGGTTAACCTATAAAAAACTGGTGGAATAAATGTTTCTTTCTTCAAGTGCAGTCTTCTTGACGGATTTCTTTATAGGTTGCACTAAAAAAATGGCATATCAGTGTATCTTATTCCTGAAATCAACTCCGTGTGCCTAACTTACGATTAGTACATGGGTCACAGCAATACGTACGGTTAGTTATAGATGCAAATCAAATTACTGATTTCTCTAGGGGAATGTATTTTTGATGATATGTTTGCTGCTAAACCCTTGCTGAAGTCCATCAAAAGAAAAAAAATAAATGAAACAGCTAGTTGTTTGTTGAAAACCAAGAAGAAATATAGCATGTCATATTTTCCACTGATCATTGAGAAGGAACTAAAAATGTCGTGGTTGAAAGTCTAATACTAAGTAATTATGGGTATCAGATATTTCTTATTAATACAGAATGAGGAATACATGTTTTAAAAAGTTAATGATGGTCTTTTTCATACCAAATGAACAATGCAAATGCAGTGTATTTCTCCCTTTGAAAGATTTTGCTTCCAATTGATTGTTGATTCTTCATTATGTTTAAAAAGCACACTAGTTATATACGAACAGTATCTTATGCCTTAAAGGTGCCATTTCGTTGCTTCATTTCTTAGCTATTAATTTTTCTGCACAATAATGAAATGGTTTGGCCATTGACAGAGACAGCTGTAAACAACAGTTTACTTTCCTTGATCAGACACATGAAGATATAACCTACAAATTTTCTGTTTGAAGCCTATGGCCATCTTTTAATGTGATTATTGTCTCAAAGGTGAAAAGGAAAGCATAAATAATAAAAACCATTCTGACCACAAATCAGTTGCAGGTTTTAAAGCTGCAAATGGATTTCGATGCAAAATATTTGAAAATGAATTCCAGTTTTATTGCCTGCTAATGGATTCCACATTCCTACTTGAGCAAAGTGATGACATCATCAGGCTGGACACATGTCCTGAGCTGCATTTAGTTTGCATTTTTACTTACACCTATTAGTGGCAGACACATGATGACAGATTCCAAAAGCAGAGAGTGAAATTGATAAATGCTCTGATTTGCCTTGTCAGGATGTAATCTGCTTTCAAGAATGAAACAGAGTTCTTCTGGCAGCATCGTGGTCCAAAAAGTGAAGAAAAGACAAAGGAAATCTAAAGAAATACTTTCAAGCATTTAGTATAGGACATGCTGGGAAGGAATCTGTCTGTATTCAACTGTAATACAGAAAAAAGCTTAGTTGAGATGCTTCTGTGTCACAGTGGTTAAAGCATTAATTCTCTCCATGGTTTAAAGAGATTCATACTTATATATCTGGCTATGAATCCCTTCACAGGTGTCAGGCAACTAACATTTAAGTACTGTGATGATAAGTACTGAAGTACACAAATCCCCAGTATTTTATAGCAATTCCTGGTTCACAGTGGCTGATCTCTCTGCAGCCATGGACAGCTTTGGAAGTGTGGGAGTTGCTGAACCTTTCAGATTTTGTACAAAATATCTATCTCAAAGGGACAAAAAACCCTTTGTGGTAGGAACTGAATAATCTATTTTCTTTAAGGACTTTTGAAATACCAGCATTAACCAGATCATCACTTTCATAGAAGAAAACCAAAAAATCCATCACTACCTTTTTAACTGCTTTACCACACACATACTCCCATGCTGTCTTATAGCCAAGAATATCTTCATGTAAGAGAACTTCTTGTCTGATTAACTTACTGCCCTTTGCTGTGTGCTTGTTGAAACAAAAAGATCTGGCTTTGCATTCAGAACTTGGGTGTTCCTTACACTATAAACATATTTTTTGCTATCTGCTTTATTATGATGATGAAGAAAGTCATTGTCATTGGATTTCATTTTTGACACCATTCTAGACAGATATTTATTTGAACCACCAACTTCCACTTAAAACAAAAACAGAAACAAAAAACCAGAGGTTTTAACACAATTTCTTTATGGAAGAGCCAACAACCTCAGCTTTCAAGAAGTCTCTTGAGAGGGTATCAAACAACATTAAATTAATCCTTTAAATTATAATCATGAGGAAATGAAAGAGGAGTGTCAGTCTATTTTTCAACCAGATACACACGTACTTTATCTCAGAGAAATCTATTGTCTGTTTGCCGAGATCATTTATGTCATTATTAAGGGTGGATGAGTATTGTATTACCCTCATCTGTTAAGATGTTGCTGTCTTCATAGTAATTTGACTTTGTTCCAGTATATAAAATCAATGATAACATCATTAGAATAACTAGTCAGAAATCCAGTATTACAGCTGTGCAGTAAAAGAGCAGTAGTATTGCCAAATGTGAGGAAAAAAAAAAAAAAAGTGTTAGCTAATACAGAAATTTCATATACACTAATTTCCCCAATTCAAAAAACAAACATCAAGATAGAAGCATAAACAGGAGGCAAGCAATTGTCTGTATGAATGTAGAAAGGTCTCCTTTAGGCAAGAGAGGTTCACTCCCCCATCATAGCTGAACTGAGCTGAAAGTGAGAGGCTGGGGCTGTGTGAAGAAGGGTATGAAGAAAAAATCCAAGAAAGCATCGTGGCAGCAGGATGAGCTAGACAGCGGACTAGCTGGCTCGGGATGTGGTTAAAACTATGTTATTTGGGTCATTTTTAACTAGACTACCCTGCCCTGCAGGGGAGGTGTACCGGATGATGTATTAGTTGCTTTCCACCCCTAGATGTTATGATCTTATAAATGTTGTGGCTCAGTACCATGTCTATTTTGAATTAACAAAACCACTTTGTATGTAATGGGCAAGGCAAGGATCAGAGAGTTGATTAATTAACCAGTACAAGGCTATTTATATGGGGACTTTATGAGGGCACAGTGAAAACAACGCTTCTCTGGTTAATCCCTCTGTAGGGATTCTCTGAATCATAATTTGTTTTTATATAAGTGACCATCTTCCTCCAACACCAAGGGAGGGCATGACCCAAAAGGAAAAGTCATCATAGGCTGTCATTTAGTTTACTGTGACTTCCCTGCTCTAACACAAAGCACATGTGTATTCCCTAAAATAGAAAAGTTAAAGTAGGCAAAACCAGAAGGACATACAAATTATGCCTGCCTGAGGGAAACCCTGATTTACAGTATAGCAAGTAATATGGTCTGGTGTTGCTGTGCTAGCTGATGCTCAACATAATTGCCATAGCAGTTACTATGATATAGTTTTAAAAATACTAACAATTAAAATATTAGTTAGTTGTTAAATCATCTGGGCTGTAAAATGCAAAACCCTCTCATTTTGGTCCCTGCATATCACTTCTGTAGTTTGTGTAGTTCTGATTCTTTCAGTTATATTTTCCTAGGGTTTCTAAGCCAGATTATTGCATCACTAAAAATGCCAGAAACTGGATAGCCTCATTTTCTGGTTGTGTAAAATGACTTGATTCAATTTCTATTAATAGAGACAGCAAGGAACACCAAATATTCTGAAATTATAATTTTATTGGTGAGACATATGAATATGCTAAAAACATTCATTCAATAAAACCTATTTTATGGCTTAAAATCCCCAAACAGGATTTTTTTAGGTTTACATCAGGTTAGTTGCAGCGCTGTTTGAGAGAACTGAAAACTCAACAAAAAAGTGATCTAAGGCAACACTTCAGACTTACCCTTCAGACCACAAGCAGTCCCACCGATTTCAACAACAGAATTCACGTACTTTAACTTAAGCACACAATTAAATGATTTGCTGGGTCAGGTTTCAAAATCCTGAATTTTCAGTAACAGAAACCTAGGAAATAAAATAAAAGAAAATGTTGATCCTGGTAACTATGTTAGAAAAGAATAAACTATTCCTTAGCTTTAGACTTGTTTTTCCCTTTTCAGTAATTCTTCCAAAATTGACAATAATTTGTATGAAATTGATTCCAGATAGAAATATTTTTTTTTCATCAGTACAATAAAAAAGCAGTTCTAAGGTGGTGGAAAAGTGAGCTTTTATGGGCTAAGTTGGGTAGATCTGATCCCAGAGAAGTGAGGGCAGGTTAAGGGGGCCTGGGATTGAAGTGGGATTGGAATATACTTCTCCACCGTTAAGAGGATCCATTGGGTGAATTAGGAAGGCTTGTGGGACTTTCTGAGGATGCAAAACCTATGGAGATAGTGTTGGACAACTCAGTGGAACAAAGGGTGCCAAGACTTGTGCAGCTTTCTTCTCATCATCTATCAAGAAGCATCCCTGGAGTGAATTATCTCCTGGACCAAAGAAAGCTGGTTGGAACAGTCCAAAAAGGAGCTAGGGAGCAAATGAAGTATTAATGAATCCTGAGTTAGCTCAATGAAAGGAGAATGAGACATACTCCAAGAGATTTTAAAGGGACAGGAATGAAGGCAAGGACCTTTCTCTTTGTTCCCCCTTTTCATCTGTGGAATAGGAGCCATTCCCTCCTGCCCATATTTGCAGACCCCTCTGCCTTCCCTGATGCAACAACCTTTGGCTGCAACTAGGTGTTTCCACTGCAGAGCAAGCACTCCCATTGTTCCTGCTACTGACACCTCTGCTATACATCTTGCCACGTATCTTGGGCTGACATGAAGATTGGGCTGCTTTTACATGGAACAAGGATGTATCAGCTTCCTCCTCTCATTAAGGTCAGGGTCAGCATGGGATCCAGAGATGTGTGCTATGAAAATGGTGTTGCTGCCTCCCCCAGTCTGTGCATGGGTAGGTAGATATGAAACATTGAGGCCCAAAGACCCATCTGCTCAGCTGTAGGCAAAGGGGTCTGTCTTTGCCTTTTGCAGGACACAATTGTAGGCAACTGTCTGTTTCTGCTGGACAAGCTTTTGTCAGACTCCAACCAGTGTCTATCAGTTATTTCACTTTGTTGGAAATAATTATTTAGGAGGCTAGGTTAGTCACTTCTACTGTCACACAGCTCCAGATACTCTTCAGTTTCTGAACAGATCTTTGTAATCTGTACAGTTTCTCTATAACACTTTTGAAGTTTTCTGGATATTTTTTATTCAAGGAACTTTTCTGCCCTTTCCCTAAATGTGCCAATGGAAGTAAAACAACTTATTTGTAATTGAAAATAATGCTTTCTTCTTTGAAAGATTTGGGACTTCATTTGGCGCTCTTCTTATTTTGCACCTAGTGCCATAATCAACGATCACTGTAGGTCATATCTGTTCTCAAGGTCAAAGGAAAGAAAGGAAAGAAAGGGTGAGATAGCTGGGGTTGTTCAGCCTGGAGAAGAGAAGGCTCTGAGGACACCTCATTGTGACCTTTCAGTACTTAAAGGGGGCTTATAAAGAAGACGGAGAGCAACATTTTACACTGGCAGATAGTGATAGGACAAGGGGGAACCGTTTTAAACTAAAAGACGGGAAATTTAAATTAAATATTAGGAGGAAATTCTTCACCCAGAGGGTGGTGAGGCACTGGAACTGGTTGCCCAGAGAAGTTGTGGATGCCCCATCCCTAGAAGTGTTCAAGGCCAGGCTGGATGGGGCCCTGGGCAACCTGATCTAGTGGGTGGCATCACTGCCCATGGCAGGAGGGTTGCACCTAGATGTTCTTTAAGGTCCCTTCCAACTCAAACCATTCTGTGATTCTATGATTCTACGAACTCTCTCAGCCTATCTCCATAGGAGAGGTGCTCCAGCCCTCTGATCATCCTCGTGGCCCTCCTCTGGACTTGCTCCAACAGGTCCATGTCCTACTTATGTTGGGGGCCCCACAGCTGAATACAGTACTTCAAGTGGGTTCTTACGAGAGCAGAGAGGGAGAATCACCTCCCTCAACCTGTTGGTCATGCTTCTTTTGATGCAGCCCAGGATATGATTGGCTTTCTGGTCTGCAAATGCACATTGCCAGCTCATACTGAGCTTCTCATCAACCCACACTCGCAAGTCCTTCTCTGCAGGGTTGCTCTCAATCCATTCTCCGCCCAGCCTGTATTTATGCTTGGGATTGCCCTGACCCAGGTGCAGGACCTTGCACTTGGTCTTGTTGAACTTCATGAGGTTTGCACGGGTCCACCTCTCAAGTCTGTCAAGGTCCCTCTAGATGGCTTTCCCTCCAGTGTGTTGACCACACCACAGAGTTTGGTGTCAGCAAACTTGCTGAGAGTGCACTCAATCCCATTCCATGTCCCTGACACAGATGTAAACAGCGCAGGTCCCAATATCGACACCTGAGAAATGCTACTTATCACTGGTCTCCACTTCAACATTGAGCCATTGACCACAATTCTTTGAGTGGGACCATCCAACCAATTCCTTGTCCACCAAGAGGTCCATCCATCAAATCCCTGTCTCTCCAATTTAGAGACAAAAGTGTTCTGCAAGATAGCGTCAAATGCTTTGCACAAGTCCAGGCAGATGATGTCAGTTGCTCTTCCCTTATCCACCAATGCTGTAACCCCATTGTAGAAGGCCACCAGATTTGTCAGGCATAGTTTGCTCTTGGTGAAGCTGTGTTGGCTGTCACCAATCCTTGCTTTCCACGTGTCTTAGCATGGTTTACAGGAGGATCTGCTCCATGATCTTGCCGGGCACAGAGATGAGACAGACTAGCCTGTATTTCCCTGGGTCTTCCCGGGGTAATTATCCAATTAATTGAATAATTTCAGAGACAACTACTTTCCATGGAAGTAGCAAAAAAGTGATTAGGCTCATAAAACTGTTCAGGCGAGAGTGTGCATAGGTAACTGTGTCATTTCAATAGATCAGTGGTTCGGTATCAAGATGTGAGAGACGCAACTTTAAACTAATTTACAGTGTGATTTAAACCAAGGAATCTAATTTTTTCTTTTTTTTTTTCTTAATGAGGCAGCGTATAATGTTGAAATGTGGTCCTGTATTTCTGCATGTCCACCTAAAGCTAGAAGACTATCTGACATAGACTTACTTGGACCTTCTTTCTGGGATTTAATATGAATGTAATTTTTCATTGAACAGATATAAATTATTTTTAGACAGAAAAATAATTTCACTTTCTATTCAACCTGAAACTTCATTTTCAGTTTTAAAGTACTGAAACACAATTATTCACGTAGCACTATTCACAGGACCTCCATAGATCTGGCACTCAGTTCCCATGTTCAAATCGTCAGACTAAAACACTCAGCAGAATGGAAGCCTGTCTGAGAAAGATTACTATTACTTGTCAGTTTTATGGAAGTGTGCCATTTTCTTCTAAAAAAGGGGTGTGCTTAATCAAGAAAGCCTGCCAACTAGAAGTATGTATTTATAAATACATAAATCTTGATCAGCCATAGCTGGGAGCTTATTTCTCTGTGGGCTGAGCACCCAACAAATGACCAATTGACTTCACTGTTTGAATAGCTGTAAGATGGGAGGAATTATTTTGTACTGAGGGTCATTTTTTATTTATTTCAGTTCAAGGGCCAGTAATTTTCCACAGCTAATATCCTGTTTTTAAAATATCTTTAAATGATGCCCCTAAAAATAAAATCATATACTCACACATGTCTTTCACTGACACTTAACTTTTGGAAAAAATTCATTCTAAACTTGTGTCATTATACTAGTTCTTTCCACGGATATTCTCAGGAATTTGTCTTTGGATAAAGTCAAGATTTTAATACTCACAGGATCTTATGTTATTCTCTTAGAATTTCTGTAGATGATCCACAACTTCAACCTAAAAAAATTTGTTATCTCAGAAATATAATAACCAACTATTTTTCTGCATTCAGTAGTTTCAGACTTTCACTGGGTGATTATTCACCAGCACCACCTTTGTCAGTCATTTTTGTTGGAAATTAATACTTACAAAGAATGCATTCTGGTTTAAAAGAAATGAGAAATACAAATAGAATGCACCAGAAATTAATCTATATTTCTTTAGACAAAAGAGGGAACTAGAAAGCCTTGGCACCAATAAATGTTTGCAAGGTGTATGTCAACAGGGAGCCAATGCAAAGAGGTGAAGATAGATGCATAATGAAATTGAGAAATGTCATTTCAGGTGACTGTGTTTTTAGAATAGGATGTGAGAAAAGTGAAGGCAAAACTACAATAGGAGGTTTCAAAGGAGCTAGAAAGAACATAGAAACTGTCATATTGCAATAGGAAGGTGCCAATGAATATGGCTATGGAAAGGTTGATTGATGTTTACAGACCATTTCCATTTTGCTTCCACAGTCACATCTGCAGGAGAAGCCATCAGTTTATAAAGCAGTCTCTTTGTCAGGTTTTGGGCCTAAGGATCTTCGTGTAACTCTAGAAGTGACACCACACAGAGAGCAACAGTGTACTCTTTAGTGCTCAATTGTACCTCAGTACTGACGAGGGGAAGCAATCTGATTTTATGGAATCAAATATGCCTTTGACCTTTTTCTTTTCTTTTCATTTCTTTTTCTTTTTTTTTTTTTTTTTTTTTTTTTCCCTGAAACCACCAACAGATACCACATGCAGGTATTAAAACTACCTGAAAATATTTTACACTGACCACCTGACAATAAAATTAGATATTAGCTTGCTGTAGCTGATAATGTTCTGGACTGGATTTGGCCTGGAACAAACTCCTAAACTGCTTGGTACTCTGCAAGCTGTGAATTTGAATCAGAAGTTTTATTCTGTAAACTATATTAGTTTTGGAACTATAGTCTTCTTAAATTTATAGTTTTTCTCTATGTTAGTTGGAACATAGAGAACAAAAAACATTTAGGAAGAATAAAAAATAATGATCAGCAGCAGTTTTGAGAACTGGTTTTAATTTGAATCTTGTCAACTCAGGCTGCCCGTCATCCCTGTGGGGTTTCTACAACCATCAACATTTAATTGACCCCTTGGTAGCAAAAAGCTCATTTAAATTTCCTGATCTTTAGACTACTGCAAAAGCTCATAGCAACATTTGTGATGATGCATTGATGAAAATACCCCCAAAATGCAGCTCTTTTTCGGATTGAAATTCCTTAAATCTTTTTACCTTATAAGTAATGTATAACATTTTGGTCTGAGTTCCTTCTATTAAAGATAATATTTTTATTAACACCAGACAGTGAAATGTGATTCCAGCCCATACTGGATATTTTGGATTAACTCCCCTTATAATAAAAACATAATAAAAGTAAAAATGTGAAGTGTTTGGAATAATTAATAATTGTCCTTCAGATCTCCCTCACCATTTTCTTCACTTTCTATGAAGTTGCTTTATATGGATAATTTCTGCAGCTAAATAATAATGATTTAAAAAAAAAAAAAAGATTTTATTTGTAGAGATACTTTCTGTTTTGGAGAACTGCCTTAGGCTTATGATTTTGAATCTTTGGTGTGAAGATGCTGAGATGTTGGTACACTGTTTCCTTTTGCCAAAATTTGACCAGCAACAAGAGCTGGTTTTAAATTTTATAGGGGCTTGTATAAAAACATTAGCTTTATCCAGAAACCTGGTGAAATTATACAAGCACTTCTGGTACTCAATGAGCTATTTTTAACCCCCCAAAAAAGGGTTTTACAAACCTTGCTTAACAAATGTATTTTTTTTGTTACATAGGGAATAAAAGAACACACTTAGACAGATAAACAGAGTAACAACATAAAAGCATAACTATAACTGCTTTGCAGTCTTTTCTCCGGGAATGCAATTCTTTCCAAAATAACTATTTCTTAGACGTGATTCATGCAAAATAATTTATGTCTCAGATCTTTTCATTTGTTCTTTTCATTTTCACCTCTTTTCTCCACCCGGTGACAAGACATTCTCTTGTGGCTTCTTGCGGCTTCGTCTCCCCTCTGGAGTTCTTGTTTGATGCCTTGGTCATGAGGTCTTGCAAAAATCCTAATCGTAGGGTTCTTTTCACCCTTATATTACTCACCACTACTGTTAAGTCCCAAAATCCTATCTTAGACTACGTTGAAGGTACATCTCTTTACCTTTCGTAAAACTACCTCTTACTCTGTAGAGGAAGTTTAGATGTCTATGCTCTGTAGTGTAGTCTACATGTCTATACATACATAAACTGCTAAATTTATCTGAGATAAGACTGACCAGAGTTACTCAGGTTTATCAAGAGTACCAGCACTCTCCCTAAAATACCAATAATATATATTGCCTTTGTCACCAAAAATTATGATTCCTAATTACGATCCCATTTCTTCCAGTTGGCAGCCACTAGCCAGTATCATGAATCATATGACTCCTTTTTCTTATTTTGTTGGCTGGCTATAAAAATTTGATTCAAAGTCTAAAAAAGTACAATTTACTTGAATAACAACTATCCACCTGCTTCCTTTCACAACAATTGCTAAGATGAATATGCAGCTTTTAGCTGCTTTCTGAATCACATTGCTTTATTGGGAGGCAAAAGAACAACTGCAGGAATATCAAATGAAAGATGCATATCATTTCTTTCCTAAAGGACTAGTTCAGCAAATAAAAACAAAGAATTAACATTCAGGAGATCCAGAGTCAACTTCTGGCTTTGCTTTTGTGATATTTGTTAAGGTTGCTTCATTTCATTGTATCTCAAGTTCCCCATAAGAAAAAAAATAAATCCAGAGATATTATTTTTCATGTCAGAGATACACAGCAAAGATATTTCTTTGAATATTTATGGGGTCTACAGATATAAAGTCTGGAATACAAACACCTTTTAGATAAACAATCATCATACAAAAATTAATCCATTTAACTTCAAAATATTTTACACATTGCACTGTAAGGCTTACTCTTCCTATTCAAACATTCCCTACTTAAACAACTGCAACAGAAATCAGCTGAATTTGAAATAATCTGTGTTCTTTCAGATTCAGGACTTGAAATAATCTGTTTTCCCAGAAGTCTGAAACCCATTGGAAAGTCATACAAACCTAAATAGTTTAAAATTTTCCCTAGAAGTCCTATGCAAAACTTCTGGAAATGAGACAACTTGGGTTTAAGAAACATCATTGGTCATGTAAGGGAGTCAGATGTTATTAATTATCAAAGTAAAGATTATGCTCATACTGCACAAAAGCATAAAAAGCATGGTAGCACTGTAAGTGAACCGTAAAACTACAAAGTATTTTTTTTTGCTAGAGGTGGTAAAACTAACATCGTTTTCAGTAAGAAGGAATGTGGGTTTTCCTCTGAAAGGAAATGTTACAGGAGAAACCTCTACACAGCTACCTTTGATAGTCAGTACTGTTGATCTAAAAGACTTTTTCTTTTGCATTATCTTCTTTTACAATGGTATAAAACTGATGAAGTTTAAGCTGGAATGGAGTGATGTGGCACAGTCCAACAAGTCACTGGGCTGCAGTTCTGCTCCAGTGGCTTCCTATGCAAATCTTGTCAGGTCTTTTTTTTTTTTTTTTTCTTTTTTTTTTCCTCTTTTTTCTCCTTTTTTCA